>JAUELC010084106.1:0-12058 GCA_031471745.1 Cryptochiton stelleri
ATTATGGCACGTATATATGTGAGAGTCGCTATCTGGCGCGCCAGCTAGCTTAGGGGCGACATCTCTGTTGAGAATGTGTGCGGATATGGGTCGCATTGGGTTTATATGTGAGTCGCTATTTGTATCTGGTGCAAGGAAAAATCAATCTTAGCTCTGAGAAAAAATTCAGGGTAAATTAGGGTTTTCTTGGTCAAATTAGTCAGGGTTTTACTGTTGGGATTAGTTTTATGGTTAGTTGCTATCGGCTTTAGATCGTTTTGTACAGTGACAGACCAACTCTATAGTGGTCCCAAACAAGCTTTATATTATGTTTACATAAATATTTTGTTACATCTCATTAGATTTTTAAAAATTTTTTGCCCATTTGATTTTTTTAAACTGTCCTTCACAAAATGGTCAAATGAATTGATATTTGATTATATTGAAATAAGTATAAAGTAATATTTTTTTAACGAAATTCTAACTTTAAATAAGTTTACAATTTAACCAATATGGACTGACACGAAAATTGTACGTTTTACTGTTAAATGCAGAAGCCCGAGATTCCCAAGTTTCAACCTTGCGTTTCCGACTCATACCTGATCCAGAAAAGACACCCAACAGAATTTCCTGCCTTTTCTGGAACTCCTCTAATAATATACCCTCCTCTGCCTGGCCAAAATTAGTCTACCTTGTTGTCTTCGACATATTGTTGAGATGTGAGTCTGGACTGAAGAAACACTGCAGACGATACATAGCTCAAGTGAAGCGATCTTTTCATACTAACCGCGCCCCACTTACCTCCGTCCATGTTAGTCTTCAATACGTACGTTTTTCCGAAAAAAAAGGACCAATCTTCCATTACGTGTCAAATATAATGTCTTCTTAAGAAAAAAATAAGGGTAATGTGTGTAATTCTCGCTGTCACACGCGTCTTACTATTCTAAAATCAACAATTGACAGAACTCGCACCGAGAACATGCAGGGGGGCTGTTTCACAAAGCATTCGCAACGTTACGCACACGCAGTTACTATGACTCCCTGTGTTAAAGGTCACCCCGACAGCAGCCCCCTGCGCGCAGAGATACGCGCCACTGGTGCACAACAAATTTACCTCTAGCCACCAGTGAGTTCTGATCATGGTATAATACATATTGCTTAGCTAAATACGGTGTAAAATGCGGAAAGCTAACAACCGGCTTAGCAAACTCAAAATAAAGAACTGAAGTATTAAGCTTAAGTAAAGTTTTAAGGAATTGGCCCCAGGAAATTTGAGGCAGGAAGAGCTGCAACTTGTGAAGAATAAGTTGAATTTAGAGACAGGGAGAGAGAGAGATTGCATCAAAATGGAGGGAAGCGAATAGATTTGTAGAAATTTGAATGCCTAAAGAAATAGATAACTGTTAATATGTCATCTTGAAGAATATGTTTAGTGTTTCATGTCAAACATTGCAGCTAATGTGTCATTTCAATGTCATTAGAGTGCAATCTCAAACAATGCAATTGGTGTCTCACTGCATGCATCTTAATCATTGCAGCTAGTATGTCATCTCAAACATTGCAACAGAAGTTTCATATCAAACAATGTCATTAGTCTGTTATCTCACACATTGCAGCTTGTATCACCCTAAACATTCCAGTTAGTGTGCCATCACAAACAGTGCAGCTATTTATTATTTTAATCCCTGTTATCTTTCCAGAGCAAAAAACATAGACAATGGATATTCTAAGTTGACGTTAACCGCTACTTTTAAGAGCACTGGTTTTAGTTATTCAATCTATCTTGCAGTTTCCTTCCCATGAAGACAAATCGATCCGTTACTGATTGAACTATATAATAATTATATTTGATCGTCAGTTGTTTAATCGACCTTAAGTCTTCACCCGCGTTCAAGTATATTTGGTTAATAGGCCACTGTTATCTTAGGAGATAAATTTGAATACGCTGACAACCGTCATCATCTGGAGAGTCAATCAGGCAATGGAATATTGGTTGTGAGTTGGATATGGCAAAGGGATAAAGATTCTCTCATCCTAAATTCAGATGTCTACAGGCGTTTCTATATGACAGTTATTTGATTCTATCGATAATAAATACTCTTCCAATGTCGAGACATCGCTACCCACGGGTCAGTGTGAAATTTATTTCTGGACTGTCTTCGGACCCAAACGCGCCCGGAATAGGCCTGTAAGTTCCTAACTGTTCCGTTGAAACCATCTCGTTGATTTGTTTGTTTGTTTGATTGGGGTTTTACGTCGAACTTAGGTTATTTCACTCGTATGACGGCGAGCCAGCCCATTGGGTGAAGGAAAACACCCCCAAGGGCAACAAACAATGACATGATACAAGACTCTTACAGGACATAACAGAACGCCACGACAACTTATTGTTGCCCCTTGGCACTGAGAGCACCAGGGCAACACGAAGTTCCCTCCAACCGCCCGCCAATCTCGTTGAGGATTTTGACAAAAGCAGCAGGCCAGTCGGTATTAGACATGTATATATCACAAATTTGTTTTTTTGTTTCTCTTGGATTTATTTGAAAGGCGCCAAATATAGGCTTATATTTTCATTTTTTTAACAGTGCAAATTTCCGAAAATTTATCAACTAATTTTTTTCTCTGTTATATTGATCACAAGTTATTGGCGGATTAACTTCTTATTTCACAAAGACAATACAGCACGTAGATATTGCGAATGTTTTCATATACCTAGACGCATACTGCAACATGCCATTCTGAACCAATTTGACTGATTCTCGTCAGTGTCATGTCGAAAGGCTATTTATTATTCCCAAAGGCAAACAGAGTTCCGTTACTATTGCAATTGGCATAGTTATCAGCATGGGATTGTCTTATGTGTTAATTACCCGGTATTAGTCCAGTTGCAAAGGATATTGACACAAAGGTATCGTCCTGGTGATATTTATGTGGATCGTTTTTGTGTCTTTTATATGTGCAAGGTGTTGTCATTTATGGCCGCCAACATAATTTAAATATAATATCTCGAGAAACAATAGAGCTATTATTTTGGTATCAATGAACATGTTTTTCCACAAATAATATATTTGTTCAAAAAATAAACTTTTCCATAGTTTTTGCCGTCTAGCACGTGGAGTGGTGTTCGTTAAAGCCTAGGCTCTAATAACACGCTGAAGAATGAGTTCTAATAATAATGTCACACCATCAGGCTTGTCTAAATGTTGCTCCCATAGATGGTTTTTTTTGTCTTCGCTTTTGCAAACTGTCGTTCATAAAGGACCTTTTGTTGGTCTTTGAATACGCTCGTTTCCTCTTAATGAATGAGCACGTTTCTCTGAGAGATTTGTCACTTATTTTAACCACACGTTTGTTGTTTGATGTCCTGGTACCAGTGGGAGGGAACCTTGGAGTTGTTTCCAGAATTGATGCCTTTGTCTTCCTGTCGACCTTCTTTACGACGTTCTCTCTCACCAGACGATCATTAACCCCAGTCCTATGTGTCTGTTACAACATTAAGTCAAGGAAATGAGTGGACTGAGGTTAACATAGCTGTAATTGACCATGACCTGGATCTTAACAAATGCCATCGTACTTTTCACAGCTCAACAACAACAAAACCGATTTATTTTATGTTGCCTGTTTTTTATAGCATCAATTGGCACTGCTTTTTAACATATTTTACAAGTTAAGTTATGTTAAAAGGCAGTGCCAATTGATGCTGTAAAAAAACAGTGACTCCACTTTTGTGTTAAAAGCGAATGTATACAAATACACAAGCAAAAATAATAAATTTTACAAGTTAAGTTTTATTATTTTTGCCTGTGTATTTGTATACATTCGATGCCGTTAATTGTGGAGACCAAACTTGATGTGGATATGATCGTAGAGAATGGGATAAAGCCAACGAGAAATATACATGTACAGAAAATATAGATAGAAAGAAAGGAAAGTAGCTAAAAAAAATGTTAAGAAACCTTTGACCATTTCTCGGATATTTTTAATTCGAGAAAAATGCAATATGAAAAACAGTATATTTTATATACTGTTCCGGGGAAATGGAAATCTGAAAGTCAAATGAATTTTGCGATTTAACATATAGATTTAAACAAATAGTCAACGCTTTATATTTGTTCATCTTTTACTACACATTTCCTAACTTATTGTCTCTTAGGTAATGATGCATTGTGAATTTAAATTACACCCAGGCAATGTACATGTAGCTTCAGTTTTTCGACATGACTGGAGTCTCTTCAAGCAAGTCCATGGAAGGATTTTCATTAAACGCTACTTAATTCTGTATGCGTTTTATTGGGTTTATTTAACCTTGTGACCTATTTTGGTCTGCAGACTGATCGATGCCAGGATAAGCTAGTCTCTATTTGGTCATTGTCAAAACAGTTTATATTAGCGGCCTATATCATTCATTTTCTATAGAGTCCGTTTATATTTGCTAAGCGGGTAATGTAGCAGTTTTAGAAAACGCCAGTACACCACACCTGCTCTCAGAAAAATGAGACATTATGATAGGTTTGCTTTAAATTTTAATCCTGTTTTCAACGACACGTTTTCTCCCTTGGCTAACTATCCATGGGATAACTGATTTATTCTAGAACAATTATTAACCTCTAAATCAACTGGCCGTTTTATGTGCCCATGTGATTTTTAAATCATAATCGGTAAATCCTTTTTTATACTTTGATTTTTTAGTTAGAAATGATGGTGACTCACCTTTTGTGTTCAAATTGTAGGGGGTATTTTAATAGGCAAGGAACTAACAACTTTTTTTCGTTACTTCACTTCACAGAACATAATAATGTTGCTCCCGCGGGTGTATTTTGAGTTCAACTAAGATTCTTGTCGTGACAAAAGTACACATCAAAGGGCTTTGAACACGATTGCAACCCATTGTATTCGTTCCGATTCACTAGCATTATACTATAAACTACCAATAGAAATGCGGCATAACAGTTCACACTTGAAGATTCTAGTTGCCAATATTTCGTCTGCCATTGCAACGGATAAAAAGACAGTCACGTCCAAAACAAGAGACCAGCGGTAAGGAACAGCCATCTTTCCGCTGATCTCTCGTTTTGGTCGACTTTGTATGAGGATACGGCGAGTGTGGAGCTGAATTAAGTTGTGATGAGCTATTAAGACATATATCTCGGCGCACATCAGCCCTTGGCGGACTTACCGAGGTAGATATGAGAAATGTGTCAAAACCAGACTGAAAATATATGATTGGTGCGACGTAGCGTAGAGAAACGATAAAGCTACAAACTTAGCTAGTTCTGAAAGGCAGAATTTGGAGCCGGTTGAAGGCCTTGACAGCCGACGACAATATCCTTGTTTAAGACTGTGATAGTAGACGTATTAGGTGCATCTGCTTGATACACGAGAAATGCAATTGATGTGTTCCTGTTCGGTCAAAACTGTGTTCGTGGAAATTCTGTCATACTATTTGTAAGATATTGTATAACATTGGTGAAAAATTGTTTGCGCCTTGCGAAGATATCAAATACAGTACGTTATATTTTTCAGTTGTGAGCAGATAATCAATAGAGCTCATGTTTCATATATCTCGTTATTCTTATTGGGTATTTGAATGATGTGTACGATTTCAATAAATAACTTGGAAAGAATTGTGTTGATTATATTAAACTGTTTGACCTATTTGATCTGCACTGATTCATGGCAGGATAAGTTAATATACATATGGTGTGTGTCGACAAATATTTATTTAAGCCGTCTCTATCATTGATTTTCTATATATTCCCATCATATATGTGTGGTTAGCGGCTAGTAGAACAATTTTGGCAAATGCCAAAGTTCTTCTTTCAGAATGTATAATGCTTATGTATAACCCATGTCCATATCAACAGTAGGCCTATCTGTGCACGATACCAATTTTATAATTTGATCATTATCTGATACGATATTATAGCTGCTGTCTCCAAAATATGCAACATAATGTCACATGGCCTGAAATGTAGCTGTTAAATGTATATTTAGACCAAACCACGGTGGAGTAGTTAATGTGGGAATGAGCTAATATTTTGCATTTGTGTCCATTGCGACATATTATGCTTTTAACTGATCGTAGTTTAAGAGAAGCATTATAGTTTATGGGGATGACTATGTTATGGGCGCAAACTTTCGCACGTTAATGCGAGACAAAAAGACGATCCAAACTGTCTCAGATTAAGTTAAAGCTGTGCCAAAAACGATTGTCTCGACGTTTCATTGATGTATTTTTGTTTTTCACGATAAAAAGTGTAATATCAATGGCTCACAGCTGCTGCCGCCTTAATAGTTAATCCCTTTTATTAAAAACGGTTACATTTACACTACTTGCACTGGATTACACAAAATTACTCTGCTGCCCGGGCCAAACTAACTAACAAATCACGATACTATACGTACATGTTCAAGTTTGATGGGTTAGTTTCGCCTTGGCAGCAGAATGTTTTAGGAAAAAATATCTCGAGGCTATTTCAAACATGGCGATGAAAGCGCTCGCTTAATTCTCTTCAAAACTTAGTAATCGAAAAGTTAACACCGGATTACAATTCTGAGGAATTTGGTGTTTGATTGGCATTTTACGCCGTGCTCAAGGATATTTCACTTATATGTGTCGGCGGTGTACTCAATCAGTAACACGTTCACAACCAAAATATAGAGTGTTATGCTGTGTTGGAAAGTAAATGTTTCTCCAATGGTAAGCAAAGACATCATGGAGGTAAGCTAGAAACATACTGGCCTCAGCAATGGGAGAATTTGGTGGTGGCTAGAGCTCTCTGCTAAGGTAATGTTTAAGTTCTGTAGAAATCAATATTAGGAGAGTAGAAAAGCGGAATTTCGCCAGACAAGTTTCCTTTTTATCGGAGATTGACATAACGCTATGGAACCATGGCTACATAAGTATACGATATTTACTGTATTTGAGCTGTTGGGAATATATTTTGTGGTTCTTCTTAGAAGTAATACTGTTTTGCGTAACAAAGCCACATTGAAATAAAGAAATACTAGTATGTGGTTTTATCCATGCGCTCAGTTGTCGTAAGCATAGCCATCCAGTACATATATATCTTCCCACGCTTGTCTCCTTTTATTAACATTTCTCTGGTAATTTGCCAGGACTCTAAATGATGCAAAAAGTCTACACTTTTATATAAATGATTTTATCTATGTAATAGTGGATGGCAATTAAAACAACCATCTTAAGTATCTAACAAGGAATAAGTTGCTAAGTTATAACAGAAGATTGTTTTCAGCTATTTTATCATGCGTTTACATTTCTTGAAGAGTCTTATAATGAAAATTGATACATGTTTTTACAGCTAAATCTAAGATGCTTCCACGCCCATGTGGACGTAGGAACACAGCCAATTCCCAATAGGATAATATCTTTCAGCTGATCTTCTATACGTATATTGTCAACCACTTTGTATTGAAAGTAAAACTGTTTCAAATTGTCATATTACCATTGTCCAAAGTTTGTTTCTCAATGTTTCTTTATTTGAAGTGTCTATAATTAACTTTTAACCCTCTGGCTAAGGGCAGCGTAGTCATGCTGTCTTTATCTAGCACTGGAGGAAAATTATTTTTCCAACAAAGCAAAACCCTTCACATGTTTTGACTGGGTTAGTGTCACCGATCACCAATCAATCTACCACAGCAGTTTGAATGGAGACTACTTGGGAAACAATTCACTTTCTTATATCTCCCCACACAAAGATAATACTTAATACTAGTCTTTTTCGCCCTCCGGCTTATGGCAGCATGTTCCAAGCGTACTCATGCTGTCTTTATTTAGCACTGGAGGAACATTATTTTTTCCAAGAGAGTAAAGCACTTCACATTTTATGGTTGTTAGTATGGCTATTTAGTGTTGGGGTAGAGCGCTGTCATATATGTGAAATAACCTTGAACACGGCGTTAAACAACACTCAATCAGTCAACTTTGTCTCTTTCAATGAATGACCTACTAATGTACCTTGCTATAACGAATAGTTTATAATTAAACTTTTTTTTTCTTTTCTGTTCTTTTTTTTCCCAACACATTTTGTTTTTCAGTAAACTGAGGACATGGTTTTAAATCGATGGTACTTGGACCCAATGGTGAGATATTTCCATTGTACTTCCAAGTAGGTCTTATGTTAAGTTTTAATCAACCATAGTATATTTTCTCAACTGCGCGACGTTTGACGTGTGACAATTATACTCTAAAGTTTAGACTTTCGCATTTTCCAGACGATCATGAGTCCGGAACACAACGGTGCTTATTTAATATGACATGGACTCTTTTGCAGATATTTAATGAACTGTGTTTTGATGATGCTTCCCGAAATCAGCGCCTACCTATAAACAGAACAAAGGTCAATGGACATTTTATGTTACTGAGCTGTGAAACGCACTTTGGAAGGAAACTGCTCCAGTGTGATTCGATGAGACCGAGGTCATGGGCTATTACATCTATTTTAACCTCAGTTAGTTCATTTCACGTCTTGACGGACACAGAAGGCTAAGGTTAATGTTGGTATAATAAGAGAGTTCCGGTACTATCCGGAAATAACACCCGGTACTCACACATTCTCCAACAAGATAACAATGCCATTAATTCTGTAACAAGCAAACTACCCGTAGTCAACAAAGGTATTAAACCTTTTCTTGTCTTTCCGGTTGTGGACAATTTAACATGGTATTAAAATGAACTAAGATGTACAAAGATGCTTCACGAAAGGAAAACAGATAAGCTGGGCTGCTTCAGCTTGGAATAGCTATTCGTATACAATAGAATAATACAACAGATTGTATTGTCAGTTACCAAAACTTAGTTTGGGGGCAGTGATGTTATAACAGGGCCTGTGGATTTCAACAGGACCTTCGTGACGGACAACGATAATTTTATCGTTATAATTCCTAGAAATATACCAAAAGTAAGGAACCTTCATGTATCTCGGATAGATTTGTTATTACAGACAGAATATGAAATGAATTGTGGCAATTGGATGAGTCGGTAAAAGTTTGCAACACAGATGTATTGTGTTTATAGCTAAAGATAACTTTCTTTTGATGACAGTCAAAAGGAAACCAAAGACAGATTTTTCTTTTCGTTCTGAGAAAACAAAAGATGATCACACGAGACCGATGACTAATTAATTGACAAAATAATTGTGCCGGAAAATGAATCTTGGTAAAATCGTGGATAAAACTACCTTTTTGTCTTTTGACTTGATTATTTTATCTTGTTAACGTAAAATCGATAGATGTTTTAAGGCGGAGGTAATTGAGCCATTTGATAGCTCTTGCAGAAAATTGTTGTTAACAAATAAAGACGTCAATTTATTTTCGGCCTCTCCCACAATCACAGGGCTTCCTTGTTTGCCAATTGGAGTCGGAATTGTCTGCCAAAAGTTAGAATTGACAATTTTATAGAAGCGAGTGTTTTGCTTTTATTGAAATAAAGATGTACGATTATATAATGTAGTTTCCACTTTAACAAGTTTCTTTATATAGGCTTCGATTTTCTATCGGATTATGCTTGTATATTGCGTTTGATTGTGGTCTCTATTGTTTATCTGGCTCCTGGTTGGGAATATCACAAACCTCACATAACATCATCTCTAAAAAACAACTTCGTGATGGGAAAGACTGAGCTCATCCATGCAGAATCTTTCTCCGCTATTTTAGGCAGTTTTAGAGCCAATATCTAAACGTCCTGATTGACGACAAAAGGTTGTGGACATATCCATCATCATATTCAACTTTCCCCAGAACGATATCATAAAGTGGCCCCCTAACCAGATTCCCTGAACGTATATTGACGATCATAAGGAATGGCGGAAAATTGTGGCTGTTTATGATGATCTTAAAAAGTAGATCTGTGTATAGTGTTTGGAGGTCTTTTTAATCCAATCGTTAAAATTAGTGTCATCAAACATTATGCGCGTTAGAAGCTTCATTTATAAGCCTATGGAGACAATCGAAGAGTGATCTGATCTAATAGGTCAAAAACGGTCGTTTACGACAATAATAACACAGCTTATAACCACGAAAAATGGCTGTTATCCAGACAACCTGCCTGATAAGTGGACTTATCAATATTGGATATGTACGCCAATACAAATGCTGCTGTGGATTGTTTATAATTGATGGAATAAAACTATGATAACATTGCCTGAATGCAAATTACACTATAATATGGAGAACAAAGTTCTGTTATTATCTAATGAGCCAATTAATCTTTTTCCCAAAGGTATGTTACAATTGCTATTCCGAAAGCAGACTGAATCGAAGAATGATACAATCAGGTAATTGCATGCATTATTAATATCTGATTCATATATGTTTAACACACGTTTGATTAGAGTAATCAGTTTTATTGAATCTCAGTATAAGTTCAAGGGTGCATTTGGCTTTGCACCCGCATGTGAAATATTTTAATCCCACCGACATTGTCATAACATAGAATTGGGCATTTAATATCCGAATCGTGAGTCTATTACTTTACGACACATCGATCCTGTAGGTATGTGAAGTGCGTCATACATTACAGATACGGCCACAGATTATAGTATTAGGAGAATACGATTGCGTGCCTATTGTTAATATTCCAATAACTATGGTTAACCATAAGCCACTATAGCAGCTTTGGAATAACATCTTCTATATATAGCTAGTTAATAAACTGGCTAGGGTTAAAATATCATGCACTAGTATTGGAGTCTTCTAGATTGGTGCATGAAATATCACGTCTATATTGGGCAATTTCACTAGTCCAGCCAATATCAATTCCCTAGAATAATAACATAGGTAATAAGGGTCTCCCTTTACCAAAACCAGGAAAATAGACTTTACTGCATGGAAACTGGCCAGTCAATCTACCTAATGGTATCGTGTTTCCTCGACAAAAATGACAGAGTGCCATGCTCTTAGAATATAAGATTTTGTGTACGAATAATACATGTACGATTGCTTGACACATAGAGGTTAACCAAGGAGAGCCCGTGTATTACGAGGGATATCACTCGAGTTTATTCATTTTCAAATTGGCGAGTGATTTTGAAAATGAATAGACCAGAGTGATATCAATCTTAATACACGGACTCGAGTTGGATAGTCATTTTCTCACACTATACAGTAAAACATTTTTTTTGCAATCGTTTTCATCTCTCCTTAAACTGCAGTGTTGACGTTTAAGCTGGGCATGCATACAGCTATCCATATCACTGTATCATAGAAATTGGTCCCTCCCCGAAAGACAAAATATACCAGAACGTACGTTTGTATTTTGGCCTTACTTAAATCATTTATGTCAAACAAAATTAAAAGGTTGATTATTTTGCGTGATATTTACAAGTTAAAAACAGCATATATTGAATGATTTCAATTCTGCTACTTTTGCGAAGTGAACTGATCGAAGTAGAAGGTTGAGCTTGATTGTAACCTGGAAGTATTGATTGAAGCAGACGAATGTCTGTATCATACCATATATGGTTAATGTAGCCATGTGAATTAACAGTTGTGGGAAAGTTAACCCATAAACAGTTAGATAATAAGGCCATGACCCTCGACCCTTCGATGTATATGATCACATGGTTATTTTGCATAAAAGTAGTCAGTTTGACCTTTGAATGGACCAATCAGCGATTACTGTGTGATAATATCACGAGTGTATTCCGATATCAATAATCAACGGCTCTGGTGGAATTATCGGGGTTGTAATGTGAGAAATTATGGTAAATGAAATCTTCCGTTGAGGGACAAGCCTTATCACTGATTAAGGGCATTGCCAGGGACTTAAAGTTAATGGCAAAATTGGTGAAGTAAAGTGACGGATCTTAGGGTGGTTGGTATAACTGCTCAAGTACCAGTACATAAAAAAATTAAATTTTTCAAACTTTGTTAAATATTTTCATAACCTTAGCATTAGAGCTACTCAATGACTCCGTGAAACTAAAATTCCTAACAATATTATTTAAAATTATGTTATAATATTTTTTTCTATATTGCATACAAACCTCACATAAATATATCAAAGGACACATTAGTAAGATATTGGGTGCTTTGAGAGGTTAATGTGATAGGTGCCCGG
>JAUELC010084217.1:0-18825 GCA_031471745.1 Cryptochiton stelleri
GGGAACAGCAACAACATGAGATCTCTCATGATACATAACTCAACATATTTATAATCAACATAGTAACAATTCAGAACAAAACGCATTTGCTTACCCCCGGACATAAACACCTAATACTGGAAAATGCCGTGGGTTTGAAGCCGAAACCATTGCACCATGACTTAATAAATGAATGAATATATGTCCTAATAATATGAAATGAAACTGTAGAAGTGAAATAACGAGAAATATTAATAATACTACATAGGCTTACTCATTACTCACCAAGAAGTAAATACCCACGACCCATACCAGTATTTTCAGGAAATATAGAACACCTATCATATATCAATGTATGATGTCAACTCGGTGACATAACTGTCATGCATATACAATGGGGAACAAACAGGTCATCGGTACATATTTCTACAGTGGAAAATGTGTTCCCGTAAGAACCCGCAATATTTGGCAAATGCTCAATTCAAGCCCATTGTAATTCAATGCAAAATATATATAAGCCCCTTTAAAATCATTATAATGATTAATCAAATCAATATCCATTTGCTTATATATTTTTTTATGTACTTAAAGTTATTCACTTAAATTTAAGTACTTATACTATCGGTGGAGGAGGTACAGTGGTGGAAACCGTACTAGACTCAGTACAAAATCCACAACTTTATCAACTACTGACTTACGTTTGGAAAGATAAAAAGTATAGCGTCTAGCAAACGTACGTTAAGTAAAGTAAAGTTTTATTCAGACCGTAAGCAGACTGCTTATAGGTACAGAAATCATATACAGTAGTATACAGGCGGAGAGAGGTAACAAAATAACAATCATCAGAATTGTGACATTGTTCGATGACAGGAGTAACAATAGTTTGTGAACCGATGGATTTTTTCAGTAATATTTCTTAATAAATTTAGTTCTAATGTTACGGAAAAGTGGACAGATAAGTATAAAATGGAATTCTTCTTCAATATCGTTACTATTACATTGAGTGCAATGCCGTCTGTCTCTAGGGATGTTACGATACCGACCCTCTTGTATATCTAACTGATGTGCAGAAATACGAAACATGGTGATGTATCTAAGATACTTACCCAGGAAAGGCTGACACAGATAAAATTGTAGGGAAAAACTATCAGATAAATGGCGATAAATTAGGCACGTAGACATACCCTCCATCTTAAGCCTCGATTCTTGCATAAAATTGTCTACTAAAACTTGTTTATATAATTTTAAGAAGTAGAATACATTTGGTATAGATTGGTAAATCCAGTATTGGCTAAGGCCTGTTTTATGCAGTTGGTCTCCAATACAATTCAGCCAGTTCTGTCGGCTTATACACTGTAACGTTGAAGATTCACGAATAACGCTTATAATGCTGATACCTGTCGGCTTATGTACTGTAACGTTTAAGATTCACGAATAACGCTTAAAATGCTGATACCTGTCGGCTTATGTACTGTAACGTTTAGGATTCATGGATAACGCTTAGAATGCTGATACCTGCCGGCTTATGTACTGTAACGTTTAGGATTCATGGATAACGCTTAGAATCCCGATACCTGCCGGCTCATGTACTGTAACGTTTAGGATACACGAATAATGCTTAGAATCCTGATACATATCGGCTTATACACTGTAACGTTTAGGATGCACGAATAACGCTTAGAATGCTGATACCTGCTGGCTTACACATTGTAACACTGAAGATTCACGAACAACACTTAGAATGCTGATACCTGCCGGTAATGTATTGTAACGTTTAGGATTCACGAATAACGCTGAGAATGCTGATACCTGCCGGCTTATACCCTGTAACGTTTATAATTCACGAATAACGCTTCGAATGCTGATACCTGCCGGTTTATACATTGTAACGTTAAGGATTCGCGAATAACGCTTATAATGCTAATACCTGTCGGCTTATACACTGTAACGTTTAGGATTCGCGAATAATGCTTAGAATGCTGATACCTGCTGGCTTATGTACTGCACCGTTGAAGATTCACAAACAACGCTTAGAATGCTGATACCTGCTGACTTATACACTGTAACGTTGCAGATTCACGAACAACGCTTAGAATGCTGATACATGTCGGCTTATACACTGTAACGTTGTCGATTCACGAATAAAGCTAAGTATACTGATACCCGTCGGCTTATGCACTGTAGCGTTTAAGATTCAGAAATGACGCTCAGAATGCTGATTCCTGCCGGCTTACACACTGTAACGTTGAAGATTCACAAATAACGCTTAGAATGCTGATACCAGCGGGCTTATACACTGTTAAGTTGAAGATTCACAAATAGCGCTTAGAATGCTGATACTTCAGCGGGCTTATACACTGTAACGTTGGAGATTCACGAACAACGCTTAGAATGCTGATACCTGCCGGCTTATACACTGTAACGTTGTCGATTCACGAATAAAGCTAAGAATACTGATAACGGCCGGCTTACACACTATAACGTTGCAGATTCACAAATAACGCTTAGAGTACTGATACCAGCGGGCTTATACACTGTAACGTTGAAGATTCACAAATAACGCTTAGAATGCGGATACCAGCGGGCTTACGCACTGTAACGTTGAAGATTCACGAACAACGCTTAGAATGCTGATACCTGCCGGTTTATATACTGTAACTTTGAAGATTCACAAATAACGCTTAGAATACTGATACCTGCCGGCTTATGTACTGCAACGTTTGATATTCACAAATAACGCTTAGAATGCTGATACCTGCCGGCTTATACACTATAAAGTTGAAGATTCACGAATAACTCTAAGAATACTGATACCTGCCGGCTTGATACAGTGTAACGTAAAGAATGACGAAATGTTATATACCAAATTTAACGATTGTCTGAAAGACTGATATAGATTAGGATTTAGAAGTTGTAAATCCAGAGTCGTGGCGCGTGGTAGCTTCCTGGTGGTGTGAGTTTTCTCTGGTTCTCCGACTCTGAACTAAGAAGCAAAACGAAGTCGATTGGATGTGTTGCCTTGTACTGTAACTCGGCACACTTGGTTTTGTTGTGCTATGTCTTTTATATATTGTCTTGTATATCCTGTCGCTGTTTGTTGCCATGCAGTGTCGTGACACTTATTCGGCTGGCACGCCGTCATATGAGTGTAAACACCCCAATCAACCAAATACTCAAAAGTCGCCAATTTTTCACAACTGATTTTATAATCGGCTTCTCCGCTAAACTGTGATCATTTTAAGACTGACTTTTTCTCAGTGTTCGAACAGGACATGTTTTGTTTACTTTCATAAATGTAAATTGAGACCTACTGTCCTAAAACGTTCTGCCCGTATATTTTATATTTATGTTTAAAGAAAATTTTAGTATTTCCACAACTGCCCGTGAACAATTATTATCGAAGTGGCCATTTTTAGTTTATAAAGAGATGGTCAATTTAGGGGCCGCCCTTGTGGGATACATCGGTGGAGCGTATCGGTCTAGGTCGATGTTCCTCTCATCAATACGGTACGTGAGTTCGAATCCATCTTCGGCTAAGTTCGGAAATATTCGTACGTGGGACAGTTTTAGTCACTTCCAGGAGACGTGCTGGTTCTTTGCCTGAACGACCATTTATCCCGTCACCTTCTTCATATAAGTGAAATAACCTGGAATACAGCGTAAATCCCTAATTAAGCAACTTTAATTAAGGTTTTTAATTTTATATTACATTCTAGAACTGTTTATGTTAAGAAATGAGTTGAAAAATAATGTATTTCCAGATAGGGATTACCAAATAGATGATTTCTGAATGTCTATATTAACGCGCCAACAAAATTATGTAATAGACGCATTATTTGTGAATATTCCAATTAGACTAATAATTTAGCGAATACGCCTTCTCTCTCTGTGGTGAATTATAACAGGTATTAGTAGCCTATAGAAAGTATTGGCCCTTTTCTTTTGAGGTATGGCAGGGATATTACTGCGCCGCACGTGGAGTGCTCCGCCTTCACACTTTCTCACAGCTATGATCGTTTGTCACATACTCGCTGAGAAAGAGCAGCTGGAATTTGTTGGGGGACTTTTTGCTGTGCCGATGACGGCTTGATGCTGTTTTAATTCGATTGGTCAATGAAAATTGTAATGTGAGTCGACTAGAGTTAACCCATAAAGCCTGTTCTTCAATTATGAAGCAGTGGAGTTAATCAATTCGGTTGAGCTCAGTGAATTTACGGTTCGTGTCGAGCGAGCTGTCTAGAAAAATTACGCAGGGTCCTGTGGACGGAAGGAAGGACTCGCTGGCAGACTAGCGGGGCGGAGAATCCACCGTGTCAGCCTTAACAACCTTAGAAACGCTTTAATAGACGGATGTGTGCACTGTGCTACTGGAGATTGCACAAACCCCCGATTGTAAATATAGTTTTTATTAGGACCTGTATCGCTGCGAGTAACCGGTAACTGATACATGTGTGCAAACCCCCAATTGTAAATAGATTGTTTGTGCCAGAACCTGTATAACTCAAAGTTACTGGTAAATGGTACATGTTCAATTGAAAGGTTTTATTGAATTGTCTGTGCTGTCGTTAGCGGGATACATTTCTCTCGGGAATCGCCAACAAATATCTCATCATATTCCACCATATCCCATCATATATCGGAATCACCAGCAGCTCCACAAGTAAGACATATCCATATGAAAGTTTAGGTAAGTTTATTTCTCTTTTTTAAAAATATTTGTGATATTTCTTTAAATCGATGCTATATTTTTTGTGTCGTTCAAAAAATGGCAATGAAGAACAATCTTGTTATTTTTAGGAGAACATTTCCATACACCTAAGAAATGATATGACTGAACGAGATTTTTACTTTAAAGCTGGCGGGTTGATACCCATCGGAACCGTAACATCCCGTTCCTCTGCGGCCGCTCCTGAAATGACATGGGTTATATCGCTCTATAGTACTGATCATGATGATCCTTCCATTGGCGGGGTTCAGGAGTTCGAGCCCGCTCTCAGCCACGCTCGGAAACATCCGTTTGTGGTAAACTTGGCGTGACTTGCTGGTCGGAGTGGTTCCCCCCGGGGATAACCTGGTTTCGTTCAACTGATATACTGGCACCGCCGTCATATGAGTGAAATAACCTTTAGTGCGACGTTAAACACCAATCAAACCAAACTAAACTAAACCATATTTTTCGAGATAGTTTAGAAACCACTTAGAATAATAAGAGGAGATTATTTTATCCAAAAAATAAAAAAAATAAAATAGAAAGATTAGTTTCGTTTCTGCAGGAGGGGGGGTAATAGTGGTTAGTGGGAGCTTTCTTGTTCTCTCTGAGCTAAGGAGAGACACAAAACCCTTTTGTTGGGGTGCCTTGAACTATAAATGTGCACACTTTGTTTACTGCACCCTTGTTTGTGTCCTGTACTTGTGTCTTCTCACTGTATGTTACCAGTGTCGTTAAGAGTGGTTTACTTCATCCGTTGCGCTGGTACGCCGTCATATGAATGAAATAACGCGTAAAACCACAATCATTCAAACGGTCAAATGATCTATACCAAATTATAATCACGAATTCGGTGTCAAAGATAACAGCATCAGGTTTTTGGACACAGGGTAATGAATACGCCGACATATTAAGATATTTATAAAATTATCAAAATTAACCCATATTTTTTACCTGGAAGCATAACTATCAGTTATTGTCATGATTCGTAGATAGTTGGTTCGTAAATGGAAAGTGGTTTGGCCCATGGGTTTCCCTTTCGTCTTGTCTTCATAATATTTAATAATTGTTTGAATGTGTATTATCATTACGAGTATCGCCCGTTAGAATACCGAGTACAAACAATACCTTATCCGATTGCATAAAATTCGCAGTCACAGCTCCTAAGAGACTCTTTGGTACAGTATATTGAAATGGTTCACTCCTGATTGAGTCACTAAAAAGTAGACGTGTCTTGCTCGCGACAAGTGCTCGGCGTGAAGATACAACAACGTCTGGATGACCCGGTGATAGTATCACGGGCTATGTTTCGGTTCAGATGAACAGTGAAAGGAAAAATGAAACATTATTCAAAAGTGTAAAGGTCTGACGCAGTATTATTCAATTATACGTTTAGTTTTCATTAGCGGATGGTTGTTGGGAGCTTTCTATGCCCTGAATAGCCCCTGGTGGTTGTTGGGAGCTTCCTATGGCCTCAATGGTCCCTGGTGGTTGTTGGGAGCATCCTATGCCTTGAATGGCCCCTGGTGGTTATTGGGAGCTTCCTATGCCCTGAATGGCCCCTGGTGCTCTCTGAGTTAAGGGGAAACACAGAGAAGGTTTCTTGTGGATCTTGCACTGTAAGTTTGCACACTTTCTCTTATTGTACCATGTGTTGCGTCCTGTGCTTGTCTTGGGTCTTGTTATTGTATTTGTTGTCAGTGACGTCGAAGGTGGTTTCCGTTAATCATTGGACTAGCATCTGTCATATATGAGTAAAATAATAAGAATGATGTGAAACATCAATCAAACCGAACTAATCTAAGTATTCCTTAGTTTCTGAAACTCTGTATCAAACCCATAATACCATTTTTCTGGGTTGAGCCATTCTGTCATGATGCAGTTGCAAATTCCATCGAATTGGTTGTTTAAATATACTTGTTGTACATATTATTTTCTCGAGGCTTTCTTGTGACTTCACTAACTACTATATGTATCGTAGTTGGAGCTGATGCTCACTCCTGATTCCGGGTTTAAATCATCGTTGATACATTACAGATTTCGTATTTAAAAAAGCTACCAAGTGGGATAATTTTATGCTGATTTAAACACAATTTACTTCCACGAAACTCGTTTCTTTCTAAATCGCTTCCAGAGCGACAACTCTAGTCGTCATGAAAGAAACGTTAATATAATAACGTTTGTGGCGTTTAGAAAGTGATCAGAAACAGTAGTTGCGTTATCGTAGTATTACCTTCTCTCAGTTAAAACATATACTTTAGTTTAAAAAATGATGTGGAAGGCTGGTTGGCTGAGTGAGTCAGATGGCAGACATTTACTGCTGGTGAATTGTTGCCTGCCTTTCCAGTCCATGGGTGGACTGCAACATTCCCTGGACAAGTATCTGCTCTAAGTTAGGGAATGGTAAAAATGAAAATACTGGCAAAATAAAGTTTGCTCTTAAAAAAAAGGAGAAATGCTAGATATAAAGTTAGTCTTTACATAGAGATTATGTCCGAGGTTTTAAAAACAGTTTTCCCGTTCCAGATGCCCGTTTAATTAGAACAATATGGTTAGTGGTTCGCTTAATCAATTCCCCAGGAATGCATTACAGTTAAAGACGGCTATGACACTCACCATGCATATTTGGATTGGGTATCCGACTGCTACTAAAACCATAAAGTTGCAGCGATTAACGGGCTTTCCATTTAATGTCTTATTTTTGTAAATTGCTGTGTCCGGTCTCTATAATCAGACGTACATTATTTTCTTCACCTTTCAATCTGCGCAAAATAATAAATGGACACTGTAAGTTTAATTATATGCAATTGTTCCAAATCAATGCATTCTCCAGCGTTTAATTCAACAAAAAGTAAATTAAATAATAAACAATAATAAACCTTTAATGCAATGGTATCTATGTCATTATTGGCATACTCTCGTGCATAGATACAAGTCTAGCCGGCCAACGATTGAAAGAGACATCTAGAAACAGGGATCGGTGAACAGATTTATGATTGTAAAAATCTAAGAAAGATAGAGAATTTCACAATTATTTTCACACCCAAATCAATTAAATTTTGTTTTGAGTTTGCCTTAATTGAATATGCACAGTAGATCTAGCATTTCCCTTCAATGTTTAGAAGACGCCATGTGACGCTAGGGTTAGTAACACATGTTGACTAAAATGCACTTACCCACAAAAGACAAAGAAGCAAACGGTATATAAAATAGAACTAATAAAAAAACAAAAAACACAAGCGGCTTATTAAACCAGACTGACGTTTAATTAAACTTATGTAATACGAACCCATTAATTAATTTGAGTGTTTTTCAGTTCACAAAGTTCGATCGGTAAATATCGAATTTCCTTGCCTGGACATTTTTTAGTAATAAAACACAGTTCAACGTGTGTTTAAAATGCGCTCTCTAAAACAACGAAAACAAAATAGCCTAGCTTATCCAACAACAGAAAACAGAAAAACCTGTATTTGTTTATGTTTATGGTTTACTGAAGTTCAGATATCACCACGACAGAGATGCTCACTTACTGGTCTGATAACCATGAAATAAAGAAAGTCCCCATAAATATGACAAAATAAAACACAATCAGTAATGTGAAAATAAAGAGTATGGACAGAATACATTTTTTTTTTGAGAAATATCCAAAGAGTAATTAAACGATTCCTTACATATCAATACATATATATTACATATATTTTGTATAAAGGAAGAGAGAAAAGTTTGCTTACCTCCACCGGAAATCGAACCCGGGACCTTTGGGTTACATGTTCATATTTACATATATATGTATGTGAATCCCACAAGCAAATTTCTCTCTTTGCATTTGATAAGCATATATCTATTTCTCTCCGCATTTATCAGTTTTTTGTTTTTTGTTTTATCTTTTTATAAATGTTTAGGCCTACCAAAACCAGCTTATGTTTCTACGCCACACTGAGCATATGCACATATAACAGCGCAACTCTATTGCTATATGTCTACGCGCAGATCAAATGGTTTGTTAACGAGGGTCTACTGGCTGATTGATCGTTGAATCCTACCCCCAGAACATGTACTGAACACGCTAACAAAACAGATATACAAGCAATTGGATATTTTTGGAGTACGGGGCATATGAATCCACACGTATTCTTCTAAGCGAGGCTCTATTTTTTCAGAATTAAGCTTATTTATATCCCCTAGAACTCGGCACAGTACATGTTGCAAATGACAATAAATCAGAGTCTATTAAACTAATTGCTAAGATCAAAGGATTAGAAAGTCCGTTTCCGATTCCGCGTATGGTGGTGATTTTGGTTAACCCTCTTGTGTAAACCACCCTCACAGAAACACCTGCTTGTAGAGGCGAGTCCATTTTTCTCTCTACCATGCACCAGCATCTTGATCCAGACATGTAGCTGGTCTCGGAATTTGTTAACGGGTGGGGTTGGAGAGGGGGGGGGGGACCAAGGTTTCATTGGGTGAAACATGAAGGTTCATCTTTGGCAAGGACGAAGATTTAGTGTATTACATACCTTGAACATGATAATATTTTTTGGGCTTTTACAAAGCGACCATTGGCAATAGTTTTCCTTGATAATTCGTTCAGCTATATCAATCATTTTTCTATCATTTAATGCTGGAAGCCAGTGAGAAAGAAAACACCCCTTTATTAAAATCTTATGTCTGGCTCTGACAGATTTAGTCATACAGCATGCGATTAATTTATCCATTTTCCAACTGATCCAACGTGCTATCCACACGAAATTAAATTTAACGAAGGTATACGATATTATTTTATTTAGAACAAATTTGGATGGCAACTGATTGAATAACTTGTGTAAGGTTTACATAAAGAGCCTTGGTGTTAATTATTACAATTGAATTAAGATTGGAAACCGGCAACCATTGTGTAATTTTCACACATGGGTTTCCGGCAGTCGGATATCCAATCCAAATCTGCATGGTGAGTGTCATAAACGTCTTAAACTTTAATGCACTCTTGGAGAATTGATTAAGCGCAGTTTGACTGACCACTAACCATATTGTTCTAATTGAACGGACATCTGGAAAATGGACACCTCTGCTTGACCAGCGGATTAAGACATTTGTCTGTATGGCGTGTTCATTACAGTTATTCTAGCTCATACATTAATCATTCATATGACCAGTAACAGTTAATACTGATCGGCCAACCGCACGAAGCACTCGCGATATTTGGCGCGCGGATATTTCGCGGCTATGATATTCAGCCGATCGGCGCCGTGCGTAACGCATGGTCAAGCCAGTGTCAAGTGAACATTGCACTCAAATCAAGCGTCCAGATTGTAATCCGCTCGTTGTCAGATCATATACATAGATTTGCTTTTCTCTTAAAACTGGACAAATCTCTTATCAAAGATACTAATAAAGTGAACTTCAATGGAGAGAAAACATACAAAAAGTGAGCCTGAATAGAAAGATTGCACACAGTTGTGTCCAAAAATAGTATCCTATACTAGCGTGAGGAAATTATGTATTATCTTGTTGTAGCCTCATAAATCATTTACAATTTTATGGTATAATTTTCATGCCATACAGATTGTGATTCCGTACAACTTAAATGAATAAGTGAATATGTATTAAAGTCCTCGGTTAAAACACTGACAAAACATTATTATGAAGGTTTCTGATGAATATTGTTTTAACAATAAGTCATATTATAGAGACACAAACAGTGTGGCATGAAAAGTCTACCATACAATAACATGTTTTACGCGGCTCTCGCTGGATTATAAAACAATTGTAAAGTAATGACACTATTTTAAAACCTCCTCCACATACACCGCCTATCTTTTAAGACTGACTTTATTTTTAGTTCTTCTTCTCTTACAACAGTTTCCTTTTCTACCAGTGTTATCGGAAATTGCTTTCTAATCGATGCGTTAAAATCTACAAAAATAAAGCGACTGTCCGCAATTATATATAAAGGGCTAATTTGCAGGTTATGCTGCGTTAGAGTGAAGATACGATTTTTTTAAAGAGGCGAAAACCTAAGAATAAAGTTTGTCTAAAAAGATAGATCGTATACAATAGATTCAAAATGTGATGTCATGAGTGCGTGGAAATTTGCCCATATCTCATAAAGCATCATTCTTGTACCAAATCGCCTTCTCTGGTAACTTCGGTCCTCTTCTAGCTAGTGTGTATTGAATGGCCCTTTTTAAGGCCGTTTGCACCATATTTGGCGCTGGAGGCAGAACTTGCATCCCATGTAAATAAACGTACACTTTATGTAGTGCATACCCCGCCAATACAAATCAACGCAGAGCAGGTACCGGCAGAGGAAATAAGGAAATAAAATAGAACTATTTAGCATAACATCGAACGGACCAATAAAACTCGAAAATTAAATCACGTGAAGAGTTGAAATTGGGGCGATTGATGAAGTCAAGGGTCAGCGGCTTCGCTTTGGCGTTCACGTATTCATCAAAATGCCTAGTCATTACACACAAAGTCCATCACCACAGTGAACCAATGGACCGTTTTATACAAATGATAACGTATTATGTATGCCTCCGTAACATTGACTGTTATTCAAGCAATATTCAGCAACATCCTCAGGATACTAATCGTTTGCCAGTGCATGTATTAAGTTGCATACTATTTTTGTGACATACTATTGGCGTGGATATTTATTGACTATAATTGGGTAAATTTTATAGTGGTATAATCTATATGGCATGAAATATCCACCATACAATTAAATGTCCAATTTGGCTCTAACAAGATAATGAACACTTTGCACTCATTGAGGACAGCATTTTTTGGAAACTATTGTGTGCAGTGTATGTGCTCAGACTCACTTAACTTTCTTAAGTTTTCTTCGCCTTTAAGAGTTTCCTGTTCAACTTGAGTTGTCTGGAAATACTGGTTTATCTGTGCGTTATCATCTCTAAAAATAAACTAATTCATTGTGCGTTCTTAAAGACTACTCACAATTGAAATTAGGCTACATAAACAAGGGTAATTTGTACCACTTTGAACGCCGTCATATGAATAAAATAACCTAAAGTACACGACGTAAAAACCTCAATTAAACAAACATGGATTCTTTTTTTATTTTGTTATTAAGGCTCTACAATAAACTTGAAAATCACATATTTACGCAGACTCGATGTTTCAAGTTAAACAGATGCATTACACGTTTCAACAGATTTAGTTTAGCGTAACACGCTGGTTTAAAACAAGTTAGAGCTCGTGTTAACTTAAATTGAAATAAACAGAATTTATTACTGACATTCTATACTTGAAATGCTGATTTTTTCACGTTAAACAAAGTGGATGTAGGCAGGCCTAAATCAGATTGACATTTTGCATTAAACAAAGAATCGCTAATAATGAATAATAATGTATTTTGAATAATCTATGCTGATTTACATCGTACTTGCGTTGCGTTGTCCCTCAGCTCAAGGAGCACCAGGGCTACTTATGTTGATATATGTTTGTCTATTGTTTGTCACCCAGATGTGACAGTGCAATCTAATACGTTAAATGTACGAGACAAGGTTCTGCCCTTGTACTGAACAATTCAAATTTATTACCGTAAAATTTATGCTAATGTAACTCGAAGAGGTATTTCTATACCCTAATTAAACACCGACGCCTGTTGTGACGGTTTAGGTGTTGTTTAAGATTTTTTGTTTGAGATTAATATGTAACGTCGTCTATTTGTGATAAACAGGAAACGACATTGTTATAATAGATTAGATGATACTCTCGTAATTCATCCGTTGACAATCCCAGATGGAAAAAGATAGCTGCGACTTGAATTTCATCCTCTTGACTCAATTTTAACAAATCTTACTTTTTAACTAGCTTGGCATCCAGGGACGCCCACGTGTCTACGGCGGTTAAGTCCATTGCTTTGGTACCGATGGTCCTCTCACCAATGTCGTTCATGAGCTCGAGTCCGCAATCAGCTATGCTTAAATACATTCGCATGTGAAACAGTTGCCAGTGACTTGCGGGAGTGGGGGTTGATTTCCTCCGCCAGTAATACAGACACCACCGCCGCCACATAAAGGTGAGTTAACATTTAGGACAACGTTAAACGCCAATCATACCAAACCAAAGCTAGATTTCCAATTTCTTTTCAATCACGCGGGTGGCTGGAGGCAGCTTCATATTGCCCTGGTGCTCTCAGATCTAAGGGGCAATATGAAGCCGATATGTTTGTGGCGTCCTGTTCTGTCCTGCGGTTTTCTTGTATCTTTTCATTGTTTGTAGCCAGTGGCGTCGGGGGTGGTTTCCTTCACCCATTGGGCTTGCACGCCGTCATATGAGTGAAATAACCTTTAGTACGGTGTAAAACCCCAATCAAACAAAACAAACAAAATCTTTTCAGTCTCTAGTTAGATAAAGCTATAGCGGAGAGTTGACAAAAACATGTCACGAAGGGAACTAAACGTATATGGAAATTGTATTTTTAATGTGCGCAACGTAAAAAAATCAAACTTTCTCAATGCGAGTTTCACCTGCATTAATGAATCTCACAGTTTAATTAACTATAGCTTAGGTTTCCTTTTTCTTTCCAATATTTTGTAAGATAAAATAACTGTAGAGAATTGGTAAACAAATGTCAAGAAAGTCATGTGTAAATTTACAAAACTTGAACACTCGGGTTATACTTGACAGTCTGCATTATATGAGCATATATGAAAAACCTGGGTTAGGTTCAGGGTATTGATTGGTGTTTAACGCCGTACTCAAGGGCATTTCCCCTATATGACTGCGGTTTACTCCAACAGTACATAGCCACACCATAAAATGTGACGTGTTTTTCTCTGTTGGAAAACTAATGTTCCTCCAGTGCCAAGTCAAGACAACATGATTATGCTTAGAACATGCTGCCCTTAGCCAGAGGGCTCAGTATATTGAACTACGGTTCATGACCAAGACAAGGGTTAGCTCATTAAAGCCCACTGTGGTAAACAGTATACGGTCATATTCATTGTAGAATTTCTATTATCGCTATACTTTACCCGTTTTAAAGGTAAAAAAAAAGACGGTGCATAGATTAAATACTCACTAAAACTCTTCGTAATAATTGTTTGTCAGTATATTTTGGTGACGATTTTAATAGATATTCACGGAAAACATACTTTGCATATATTTTCTTTGTAACCCAGGGATACAAAGAGACCTTGGATTGAGGTCACACAACTTCATGGGGTCAAGGTCAAATCTATAAAAACACGGCTAAAATTGTATGTCTTAAACCAAAAGAGTGACAAAATTTAATAGATATTCACGAAAACATACTTTGCATATATTTTCTTTGTAACCCAAGAATACACAAAAACCTTGGATTAATATGATAAAAATTGTTTGTCCGGTCCATAGACCTATATTACTTAATTCAAAAGAGTTACGAAATTATTTGCATTGGTTTAAGGTCCAATCCTTTATCACCTGACCTTTGGCTGAGACCTCTACACACATCCTTTGTCCACAACTCCACCCCTTCAACGTCAAAGTAATAGTATAATATGTGCATAGTATAAAATCAATACATTAATGTGCATTAAATATTACCACTTTTTCCTCATGGCCATATACGTATTTGTAGTTCATGCTGCAACCCAAAGACAGGACTGGCTAGAATATTTGTTTGATTAATTCTAATCCTAAATAATTGACCTAATACATATTGAATATAATCCAATTCCATTTGATCTACGGTGAACAGATGGCCCTGTATAAAGAACAGAAAGTCGATTAATTGATATTTACTTCTTACAGATTATTAAAGATACCGTACATCTACCTAACATGTTATGCTTTACATAAATGGAGGATATTGCACAGTAAAGATTAAATACCATTTATGTTGCTTGAGTGCATGTTGAAAGTGATAAGTCACGAGACGCGACGCGTCGGGTGGGTTATCACTTCCAACATGCGCGAGAGCAATATATATTCCACCAATTTCCACTCTTAAAAAGGTTATTTAGCTAAACCACATTTACAGAATGACTTGATTGTTTCACTAATGAATGATATAAATAATGTTCATACATGTATTAGTTCACATAATGATAACCTCTATCTGCAACCTGACTTATCATTAGGACTATATCATGTCGTGTGAAGTTACAGTGATTCGGCTGTGTTGAAATGGCAATGACAGAACCATTTTGACACAATAGATGTGCAGACATTACTAAGAAAAGAAGTTCCGCTACGCTCATTGTGTGGGTCAAATTTCAAGGCTGTCAGCGATGGAATATCGAAATGAAATAAATACTATTTTTACAGCAGTGAAATAAAATTTTATGAAAGAAGAAAGTTATGGAATTTCACCTTTTTAAAGATAAAAGTCGAACTGGTGTCACATATCAGTATCTTTCTCAACAGATATGTTATACCCTTAACCCAGCTTTGGCGCCAGATAGCGACTCTTATATATATATCCGCCATCTTAGTTCAGGGGAGACCATGTGACCTGTACAAATAATACAATATATTATTTTATCTTTTACCATTGCATGTGCACAGTATGTATTTTGTTCTATTAGAAACACACCTTTTATCATTTTGCATGAGAAACTGGCTAAACTCGATAAGTATAAATCTCTGAAACAACCAACAGGAAATCTACATGTGATCTACTCACCTCCCCTGGTTCAGGGAGAATTGCCAACATTTATACCCGAGCTTGATCTGGGAAATCTCGTATACCCCGTGTCCGTTATAAGTTCAACATTGTCTAAAGCGTCAGACTGAAGCTGGCTTCCGGAAACCTCTGGGTAGCACATTACCTGGTGACTGAGATACTAGACGAATACCGGAACAGACGAATTGGCTCAAGTGACAACAACTTCTTCCAGGTAACGTTGTCACTAGGGGCTTGACTTCCGTTCACTCGAAAGACGGCTTTCCGGCATTTAATACATACGGCTACTTGCAGTATGGCGGCAATAACCTAAATGGGGCCAATAAGGCTACTAAGCAATTAAAGTGAACTTGGCACGCGACTACATGCTATAAACAAAATATTAAATTGCCACTTAATACAGGTCGACAGTGGTATATTTTATGTCAAGGCCTATGTAAGAGAATATATGCAATTTATACAGCTTGTTATAAGTGTCAGGAATCACTCTAAAACAGTTTCCCTAACTGTTTTAAAGTGATAATAGTTCAACTCCATGTGAAAGCATACATTTCACATTTCAAATCTCAAATCTCAATTTACACAAGACGTCAGTATATGCAGCTGTCGATTAACAAATGTTGAACGGTAGAATAAAATTAAGTTCATAACACCATTTAATTTCATATAATCTGTTTGACTTGGGTGTCGTCGGCGATAAAATGGTATTCCAATGCCAATAATACGACATACATTTACACCTTCAAAACCATTAAAAGTGAGAAGAAAGAAAGTAGATAATCTTATCAAGCAGTTTTAACATAAATGTTGTCCTCTGTGGGTGGTATTGTATCATAAGCTGGCGAGAGACATATACAACATTTACTAATATTGCGACACAGTCAATGTGGTATAAAACATACAAACACTATATTTAAATATTGTATATGATTCGCGAGAATATGAAACAATCTACCACTGTAGGTCTTAACTGTTATTAATCTCATTTATAGTCCGAGGCTAGACCAACAGGATTAAAGTCCCAATTACAGGTCATTCGCAAGCATGATTGTGCGAGGAAATATGGGTAGAACCAACTGGCATAGAGTCGGCGGGAATCAAACAAGCAACCTCCGTGATGAGGGGGATCTGTGGAAGAGAAGCGTGCACCCTATACCACTTCTCCATGCACAGAGGCCCTCAGCCTATTAACCAAAATCCTTCATTAGAATCGTATGTCAGTTTATTATGAGAGTAATTTGTATGGTGATTTTAATGGATATTTACTTAATAGCTGTAAATTTGAAGGAGGTTCCACATATTGAATGGCATGGCGGTTTCACATAAATGGCATGGACAGTGAATTATACAAGTAAAAGCTATACATAGCTTTCCTGAGGTTATGAAACATTCCACACACTGAGGACAGCGTGATACGGTCCATCTACTTAAAGTCACATGCGCACCCCTAAATTATGAACAAACTTCAAAACTAGTTAAAATAAAGGCAATCAGAATTGGTTTAAAACCTTAATTTTAGTTGAATATGTGACTTTAATCTCATTTATTCTAGGTTTTGTTACTTTTTTAATATACTCGAAGAAGGCCTTCAAATATCTAAGTTCACTTTCGTTTCACAGTTACATAACAAATACACTGACCATAACATTGTCAATATATTTTTCTACACTTTGAAGTGAATGCGTCCAAAGTTAGAAAAAAAACTAAGTTGAGATAAATCAAGTTACATACTCAAAAGCTGCGTCAACGAAATATTTGTACATGTAATTTGATAGTTGTAATGAATGTTTATTCTCTGCTAGTTAGCAGTAGTTTAACGCATCTTCAGATTTTACTTTAAGGCAGTTTGAAGAATGCACAAATCAACCGAATATTTTAAAAACAAATAGTTTGATGTCTTAATAGCTTATTAACGCTTGAAACATATACGTTTTAAGCGCTGTAGGAACTTGGTTTGCGTGTCTGTTATATGGCAGGATCAATGGTACTTTCCTATGACGTAAACGCTGTCTAATTACGTATAAACCTCTCTGACATACGGGCATGTTTGGGATATAACGATTATACACCAGATAACTGCTTATAACGAGTGGCATGACTGATTAGGCGGTAGAAAGATGTTTAAAAACTTCTTGATACATACTTTCGTTTCAGACAAACTAAAATTTTAGGCGTTTCACAATTCGATAAGAATTAATATACACTCATGACAGCAGTCCCTGTTATCTGAACAATTATTATATATCTCTACACTATGAAGATAGAAAAATAAATAAAGAAAATCAGTTGCGTTCTCAAAACCTGCGTCAACGAAATATTTGTACATGCAATTTGACAGTTGTAGTGAATTTTTTTTCTTCTGTTAGTTAGCAGTAGTTTAACGCATCTGTTATAAACTCTTCAGAGTTCATTGTTCGGCATTTTGACGTATGTACAAAACAATCGAACAACGTAAAAAAAGCAGAGTAGCTTGATGTCTTCATAGCTTATTAACACTAGTGACAGATATTTGCTAACCGCTTTACGGACCTGCTTTGCTTGTTTGCCATATGACAGAATCAATGGTACTTTGCTATGACGTAAATAATATCTGATTACGGATAAACCTCTCTGACATACGGGCATGTTAGGGATATAACGATTATAGACCAGATTTGTGTTCTAATGAGTGGTATGGCTGATTGGGCTGTAGACAGGTGACTATAACAGAATAAATGTACTAATAATTTGAATAAATTTCACAGTTAAATTAATATTCTATCACATTCTATCATACACAAATTTGGTATTTCCTAATTAAATGAAGGCGAAGAAAAATATATATAAAAAAGTGATTCTAAACAAATACATAGTATCAAGCGGCTGTAGTCTGTAGTCTCCTTAGTCTGTAGAATGTTTTCATCTCGCAAGAGCCACCAAAGCATTTAACTGTATGGTGGACTTTTCATGCCACTTTGCTTGTGTCTTCATACCATTTACAATTATTTAAAAAATATTCTCTAAAGTCCTTCATAATAATTGCTCAATAATTGTTTCGTCTGTGTATTAAATGGCATACTATTTTTGAGGAGATTTGAATAAACATGTGTAAATAATTGTAAATTTGATGGAGATACCTTCTATATGGCATGGAAAGGCATAACAATTGGTGAGATTCTGAAACATTTTGACAAACTAAGAACAGATTTTTTTTATACAGTATGATACGATCTATCTGTATAGACAGACTTCATTTAAAGAGGTTCTTTTCAAGTGTTTTTAACCACGCCTTGACCAGTTTAAATAGTGGCAGCCAATTCATATGAATAAGTTTACATGAATATGTAGGGAATCTAAAGTTTATCATACATCAACGTTTTTCTCGATAGATTTGCTATACTAGTGTACGGGACAAGGAAGTCTGTTATATTGTAGTAGTAGTAGTACGCCCGCTGAGGTACAACGTGGCACATAGTGACGTATCAGGTGACAGCTGTCGGGTAACAGCTGTGTATGACGT
>JAUELC010084328.1:0-12052 GCA_031471745.1 Cryptochiton stelleri
TGATAATATCACGAGTGTATTACGATATCAATAATCAACGGCTCTGGAGTGGAATTATCGGGGTTGTAGTGTGAGAATAACCCATTATCCATGTTTGTCGCTTTACATTCACGAGATTGGGAAAAACAAACTTTTTGGAGATTTCATAACATGCCGTCTCGTGCTGTAAAACTAAGATATACAATTGTATCCGTTTTGTAATGTTAAATTTGAATTACAGCCCGATTTTGGTATCTGTGACACGTGAATACAGCTGGTGGGCAGAGTAAAATACAAAATTAACATTCTATGACGGATATATGTGGTAAGAGTTGCAACACAACATATGGCATTCGTGAAATTATTTACATTCACCTAATAAATTAGTTTATAAAACCTGAGAGTCATAGCTATTAAAACTGTTAACCATTTTACAAGCATGTCAGTAAAAGAGAGGAAATGATGTCTGGACTATATATTCTAACCTTTCACTTTCCGTGTTCTATTTCTACTTGGAAATTGTCTTCATCTTTCGTGTACTATTTCTACGGGAAATTGTCTTCACCTTTCTTGTTCTAAATCTACCAGGATATTGTCTTCACCTTTCAAGTTCTAAATCTAGCAGGAAATTGTTTTCACCTTTCTTGTTCCAAGTCTACCAGGCAATTGTCTTCACCTTTCTTGTTCTAAATTTACCAGGAAATTGTCTTCACATTTCTTGTTCTAAATCTACTAGGAAATTGTCTTCAACTTTCTTGTTCTAAATCTACCAGGAAATTGTCTTCACCTTTCGTGTTCCAAATCTACTTGGAAATTGTCTTCACCCTTCTTGTTCTAACTCTTCCAGGATATTGTCTCCACCTTTCGTGTTTTTAATCGACCAGGAAATTGTCTTCACCTTTCAAGTTTTAAATCTAGCAGAAAATTGTCTTCACCCTTTTGGGTTATAAATCTACCATGAAATTGTTTTCAACTTTCTTGCTCTAAATCTATACCAGGAAATTGTCTTCACTTCTTAATCTAGCAGGTAATTGTCTTCACCTTTCGTGTGCTAAATCTACCAGGAAATTGTCTTCACCTTTCGTGTTCCAAATCTACTTGGAATTTGTTTTCACCTTTCTTGTTCTAAATCTAGCAAGAAATTGTCTTCACCTTTCGTGTTCTGAATCAACCAGAAAATTGTCTTCACATTTCGTGTGTTAAATCTAACAGGAAATTGTCTTCATCTTTCTTATTGTAAATATACTAGGAAATTATCGGCACCTATATTGTTCTTAATCTAACAGGAAATTGTCTTCAACTTTCATGTTCTAAATCTAGCATGAAATTGTCTTCACCTTTTGTGTTATAAATCTACCAAAAAATTATTTTCAACTTCCTTGCTCTAAATCTATACCAGGAAATTGTCTCGTAAATCCACCGGCACATTGTCTTCATCGTTCGTGTTCTAAATCTGGCAAGAAATTGTCTTCATCTTTCATATGCTACATCTATCAGGAAATTGTCTTCACCTTTCGTGTTTTTAATCTGTCAGGACATTGTTTTCTCCTTTCGTGTTCTAAATCTGTCAGGAAACTGTCTTCTCCTTTCGTGTTTTAAATCAATCAAGAAATTATCTTAAACCTTTCATGTTCTAAATCTGCCAGGAAACTGTCTTCTCCTTTCGTGTTCTAAATCAATCAAGAAATTATCTTAAACCTTTCATGTTCTAAATCGGCCAGGAAACAGTCTTCTCCTTTCGTGTTCTAAATCAATCAAGAAATTATCTTAAACTTTTCATGTTCTAAATCTGCCAGGAAACTGTCTTCTCCTTCCGTGTTCTAAATCAATCAAGAAATTATCTTAAACCTTTCATGTTCTAAATCTGCCAGGAAACTGTCTTATCCTTTCGTGTTCTAAATCTACCAAGACATTATCTTTAACCTTTCGTGTTCTAAATCGGCCAGGAAACAGTCTTCTCCTTTCATGTTCTAAATCTACCAAGAAATTATCTTAAATCTTTAGTGTTCTAAATCTTCCAGGAAACAGCCTTCGTCTTTCATGTTCTGAATCTGTCAGGAAACTGTCTTATCCTTTCGTGTTTTAAATCTACCAGGAAATTATCTTCACCTTTCGTGTTCTAAATCAACCAGCAAATTGGCTTCAACTTTCTTGACAAAATGATTGAAAGTATGATTTTCAGCCATGGCACTTTTAGAGAAAAACAATATATCATGATGTCGTCGCAGAGTCTTCTTTCCTCTTTCTTCTTTAGAGGGGTTCTTAGGAGGCAATAAATGCCAGGTTATTGTTCTCGGAAGAAAATCTTTCATTTTCTCCATTATATAGGTAGCATGTGTAACGATTGTATATATATGTACGGGAAACAATAAGTAAGCCAAAACGCAAATGAATCGTGCAACTGGGGTTTGCTAAAACTATAAGAAAATGATTGTTATAAAAACACATATTGTTCCACATCTCATTAATGACCACACATAAACACGAAACTTCAAATTATATACAATGATGGACCAGGTGGAAATTTTGCTGTAGAGTTGTTTGTGACAGTTTTGACCTTTGAAGCTTTTTTCAAATTACCCCTGTGAATGTGGACCACATAAAACTGTTAGCAACTAAACATAATTATTGGAAATAGTCTTGAGTACTATAGGACAGGAAAACTAATAAGCAAAGAAATAAGAAATGTTAGTATCTTTCCAGAAATTCAACACATCTCCTTGTAATGAGAAATACAACTTTGTCGAAATGTTGAGAAAGTCGATATGAGTTTATTGACTGTTCAATGTTATTATGTAAAGCTCAGCAGTGGATCAACGAGATGTGTGGATTCGTTCAAAGAAATAATTGCGTCTCTTTGACCAGTAGACACCACCAGATAGATGTATAATCAAGATTGTCCAGTACCTCAATTTTCATGAATTTCAAAGACATTCTTGTATAAAATAGCATATGAAGTCATCTGACGGCTTAAACTACTTCCATTCACTGCTCAAAACATTCTACAGAGTTGAAACTGTGTGTAATTAATTATTGTACTCCTCCAGGGAAGATATTATACTTAATTACATAAAGTTGCTGTTGATACTTTACTGTTCCTCTGTAATTGATTAAAGTGTCAGTGAAACAATCTTGCGTTAAACATCAACCAAATAAACACTACAAATATATTACACGACCAATATATTTGATATTAAAGTGCGTCCACATGGCACCCGTCCACAATCCACACACGAGTAGAGGTAATCTGATTAATGTTTTTTTCATACAATTGGGGAACCTAGAATTCTGCCTTTTTTGTTGTCTCAGATTCAATATCGTTGTTGAATAAATATTTGTGTTCATCCGATTTTCTGGCTGACTTTTTTCCACAGCTGACGTGACCCGGCTATCGCGGACGTGACTTGTTAAAAGCTACAGAGAATTTGATCATTGCCTTGCATCAATAACTGTTTATTATTTAATATCACGTGTGGATGAAACCAGAGATGTGGTTAAGTACTTTTTAATATCACCTAAAATCGATTTTCATTGAGAAGGATTGGAGATATAGAATCCGTTCTGTGGACATTCGACAAACACTTTCACAAGACGATTCGGTTTCTTTGGGAACATACAATTATGATTGGATACTAATTCCTAATTGCGTATTGTTGTATAGATAGCGTATATTCTCATACAAAAAAACTCCTTACCAAAGTAATGTCAAAACAATTTCCACTGTCGGTTTCGCTGGGTGTTTACTTACAATTCTGTACTCTGTTATCAAAATGAATTGCTACATGATCTTCTCTAATTTGAAAAGAGATCTCCTGTGCCTCTTTTCAAGCATATATATTATTCTGTTTTATCAAATACAAAAATCCTATGGTCAAATGCCCAAGCGACCGAAAATGATATTTGTTGTTTGTGCTGCTTTACCACAAATTTCATTTCCCTCAAAATATATTTGAGATTTGAGTTGGGTGTTAACTGGTGGTAAATATTTGTCTATATTGCAAAGTAGAGACACTCAGTCTCTCTTGTCTATAAGAGAAATTAAATTTGCTTTTCACATTCAAAATATTTTTCTCTCTTGATTTTGTATTATTGATATTTGTAGGTATAAAATGAGTAACAAAAATGGCGTACTAGCACCCAAACTAGCTGTAGGCCTACCGCATTTTAATTCTTATACTGTAAGTCAACATGTAAATACTTTAGCAATTTTAACTGTGTCTATAGCCACAGTTGGAATTAATTTTCAACAAAATGATCGTATAACGAATCAAATGTCACACAGAAATTCATCACAAATTGACCTACTTTTTATGTTTTACAGGTTTGGCAACTGGGAGTGTCTACCGGGACGTTGCCTTAAAACTGTACGGGTTTCCGGGAGAAGGGATCGTCAAATCGTCTGTGATTGCCGTTAAAACTCACGAATGGGGCCCAGCGGCACAATCCCGTTTCCAGAAATGCATTTTACTGGTGCGAGAACCATACGGGGCCTTACTGGCTGAGTATAACCGACGACATGCGGGCCACAGAGGGAGAGCTACTTCAAGTAACTTTGGACGAGGTAAGACAATTGGTTTTGGTTTCTGGGTGATGCAATAATCTTGTGTTCTTTATAAAGCGAGTTGGTTGCCTGGTCTAAATGATCAACAGTATAGCCGGGGATTGTATAGCTATCTGGTACGGACTTCAGTCTGAGATAAGAATTGTTTCTTTACTTTGTATTTTACGTCATACTTAGTCTTATATCACCGTGGACCTATTGTCAATGACAGAGAAAACCCGAAGAATCATCCCGACTCCAGTAAGTCACCATACTGGTAAGATGAACACTGGTATTTATCCGTTGCACTTAGCCGATTTGGCCACGGAAGTGGTCTCTATGCGCTAATATAATATGCTACTAAAGTTGGTTTAATCAGTCTTTAACGTCGTACGCAAGGGTATTTCACTTATATGACGATGGATTATCAACTTCTTAATATGCTTTTAACCTTAATGCTTTTAGGTGGAAAAGCCGGGAGGAAACCTCGCAAGCTTCACCAATAGTGTGATATTAATGGTGTTTGCATTTCACTGTACAATTTTCAGTTCTGGCTCTGGAGGTTTTATTATTTTTTAAATAACGAAAAAGACTGTTTAGGGATTGTGATTCCATTATAATAAAAAGGGTGAGACCATACGTCATTAGGGAGTGGATGTTTTGTGTTATTTTCTCTAACAAGAAAAATAACATCATGGTTGTTTTGGGACTGACATTGATAATGGATTAAGTTTCTGGTATGTATGTATATACTGCTGCTGTAGTTATATCTAGATAAAAAAGATGCTACTTTAGCGTCCCTGTGTCAGTGCTTTATGTTGACAGAAAATCGCAGTCTTCACTGGGTTAGAATTCGGGAACTCATTCTATCGTGAGCCTCCGTAGCTCAGTCGGTAGAGTGTTGGGCCTGTAACCCAAAGGTCCCAGGTTCGAATCCTGGTGGAGGCAAGCAAATTTTTCTCTCTTCATTTATTTCAAATATATATCTGGAACATGAGAAGATTTAGCGTTTTTTTTTATTAATCGACATCCTTCAATGGCAGTTTGGTTATTCTTATTATGTCACAAGGTAAAAATTCAATGTATTCTTTTCTCCCATACTGGTATTACTTCACTGTAAGCTTTCTCACCTGTAAGATATAAAACATAGCTTCGTAACTATTTAAACTCGTGTCATGTGATATCCTACAAAAAATGTATTTTGTGTTGTCATTAGGTAAGGGCAGGTAACTCTCCAGATGGCCAGGACCTGAGATTGAGGTTTCGTCATGTGGAAGAGCTTTGTGAGCAGTATCAGAGAGAGAATATCTGGTTAAGGGAAGAGCTCAAGCAAATATGTGGGGAGATGACATCAAAGTCTATGGACAAACTACATCTCCTTAACAAGGCAGGTATCAAAATCCATGACAACGGGCGAATAGCGGGTCATTCTCCACGCTCTAATGGCAGCAGTGGTAGCGGGGCAAGTCCTAAAGGATCTTTACCAATGGAGCGACATCGGCAAGTCATTTCGTCACCTGATCGGCATCACCCGATTACACTCTCCGATACCGTTCAGGTGTCCTAATTTGTTATATTATTACGCATGGGAACTTTGTTTACAGCATATAGTGCCATATGGTTGCATCAAAGTAGTGCAGGCAAAGGGTATCCAGGTGCGAACAGTCCATGTTAGCAGCAGAAAGGAACGAGGGCTAGGCTTCCAAGTATGCAACAGCCCGTGATAGTTGGTCAGAGGGCACCTGGTACCTAAAAGGGTGATACTGAGTACATGTATAGAGATATTGCTGTACTCCACCCATTTCAGTTTTCTCCAGCACAAGGTGTTATTTTCCTTCCTTATTGTAGATGCACATACTGCCTGTTAAAATCAACTGTGTGATGAAGTGATTGGCCATTGTTCAGTTAATGTTTTGTTTCCTCATGTTTTATATTACTATTATTATGTTCTTGTGAGCTAACTGCCGTCAGACTGTGAGGTCGCACAAACTATCACTAAACTAGGATGGTAGTTGACAATATTTACGGGTCTTAATTATATTACTTAATGTGATTTTTTTCTGATTATTTTTTTTTCTCTTATGTCATTCATTTGAACCATAACATTGTGCTCGTCATGAAATCATTGCACTTTGAGAACTCCTTCTTTATTCAACTTTTCATTGTCATACTTTTTTATCCTTTTTTAAAAAAATATATAGTTTTAATGATTTTTTTTAATGCACAGGCTGCACATCATTTCATTGTTAAGTAAACAAAAATTCAACTTCTCACATATCAGCATTTTATTTTATTTTATTTTTTAGAGTTCAGAGAATAGATCAGTTAGTAATTTGTTAAATTTAAAGAAATTATAGTTACAATGTAAGTTGGCCACTGTGTTGTGATGGTTTCATGTGGTGAAATTTTGCATGACATTTTCACGGATTTCTGGTTAGCTGTACTTGCTTTGAATAAGCATTAATGAAATTCATGTACTGAAAGGTAGGTTTCAAATGTTCAGCTTGTTTGTTACCAGTGTTGTGCAAGGGTGGTTTCCTTCATCCATTGGGCTGGCAGGCCATGATATGAGTGAAATTACCTGAAGTACGGCCTAAACCAGCCCACATGACATTCAGGTTTTAACATAGTTATGGGATTCTCATTGAATCAGAGATAGATCGAAGTCCATTTTTCAAGAACCAAATATGTAAAATTGAATGTTTTGGCTTTAATATTGGACATTTTGGCTTTTGTAAAAACAACAAATATTGAATATATCTAAACTAAATTAAATATTTTATTCAATCAACAGGCAGCCAACGTGGTCACTTTATGATACTTCAATGTGAGATTCCCTTTACTAAATTTTCTACTACTGGCTTGTGCTGGAAACAGGATCGTTTTGTATTATTGTTTTCTTCACTTTTTTATGTCCACCTTGAAAACAAAAACATTGTTTATAGGGCGATTTGAATATTTTTGTTTTTGTTTTTTTGGACGAGTCAATATAAGTTATTGGTATAAATTTGTATGACTTAATAATCTGTAATAATAATCAACACAAATTATTTCTCGTTATATATTTTCTTTTATCAGAAAAGCCTTGTTTACAAAATAAAATGTTTTTATTGTCTAAATATGACTTTCTTATGTTCAGATATGTTCTGTGAAACGGACATTTTTCTTTTGTCAAAGTGTGATTCTACACCAAATTAAATTTGTGTAAATTTTGAACATTATAGATGCTATATAGATTTACTCGTATTTGTTAATAGGCCATTTGTTAAGTTTTGTGAATAGCATCATTTGTGAAAGGCATTAAAAGTGCATGCATATTGTGTTGAAGAGACATTTTGTAAAAATTATTTGTGATGTCTTGAAGTGTTGACAATAATACCAGATGTAGGGGGACAATTATCATACTATTGTGAGGCGTTCTGTTCCAAGGTGTGTGGTTTTCGCAGCTGTACTATCAGGAAGCAGAAGTTCAATGTTTAGCCAAATTAATCATTTTTGTACCGTTTTGCCCAAATATGCTAAAAATTCATAGATAAGCTAAATTGAGAACAGGGTTAGAACTAAAACGTGAATTTCTTCTGAAGAGTTTCAACGTCATACTGATGGGTGGTTGATGGGAGCCTGTGCTCTGGTGCTCTCTGAGCTATGCGGCAACAAGAAGCCGTTTTTTGTGGCGTCTAGCACCTTACAAATTGTACGCTGCCTTATTGCACCATGTATTGTGTCCTGTACTTGTTTTTTGTCAGTGATGGCGAGGATGGTTTCCTGCACGCATTGGGCTGTCATATGAGTGAAAAAAACCTGAGTTGCGGCACAAAATGCCAAACAAACAAATCCATCAGGGAATAAAGAACATTTTATAGTTATTTGGGGAATTACTGTACATGAATTACGACAGGTACAGACTTGTCAAATTCACAGGTATTTACACGGCTAGATTGAAATTCAGTCGCCTGAAGCTACAGGTGCAAAATCCCACTGGTTAGAACCGAATCCTTGTTGTCTACTAGATACCTGTATATGTACAATATAATAAATGGAATAGTATAGTATAAAGGCGCAAATGTATAGGTGAGTGGTCTGTGTCAGTGGGTGTGTGAAAGGTGCGTGGGTGGGTGTGTGAGTGAGTGGGTGGGTGGGTTATTGCATGTACATTATACTTCATCACATACATAACTGTTGCACAATTGCAAACATTTCATGACTTGTTTTCAACAACATTGATGTTTTTTTCCGGAAATGCATTTCTTCACGAAAGACACAACAGATTTATGATGTTAATTGTGAGGAATGAAAGGTGAGAAATGTTAAGAGTAGAATTTGGTGTGGTGATAAACAACAAAGCAATTTAACATTTGACATTTTACAAGATTTCTCATATAAAAGTATTGGACAAAATAAAACGTTATTTTCCCTGATATCTGTCGAGCATTAAAAGTACTTTTTTCAAAATATATGACATACATAAATGTGTAATTGCTTGATGAAAAAAAAAGAGCAATTTCTCTGGAAAAAAATATACACAGACTTTTCGCATGTTGTGGATTGTGAACATTGATTGTCAAAAGTAAGTGTTTGGTTTTAAACAACCAGCACTATATGTTGATGAGAAAATATACGGAGTTTGAATATAACAAAATAAGGCGACAGTGCTAACGACTTCACGCACTTTGATGCAACTGTCTGTGATAGATGCTATTACAAATTAATTAATTGCTCATCGTTAACCGTATTGGCAGAAAGCTGGTGTTTCTCTTTCTACGACGGTGAATTTTGATACATCTGATTGCATATGGTGATTGTAGATAAATGCATATCCTCTATTGGGACTACTTTATGCATCCCATTAACCAGGAGTTGAGAACTATAACAGACTTTAATTAAGATGGGAAATTTGTTCGGTTTCAATTTAAAAAAATCTGTAGAGTTTAGTGGTTAATGCACAAAAGAACTATTGAGGACAACAGAGTTACATTCAGTTTTGTAAAAAGGACATTTTTAAAGTATGAATATTTGTAGTGCTTTTGATCAGATTTATGTGTGGATGTTTTCCAAATAACTGTAGTTTTTCACTGTCATCTTACAAAGCTAGTGATATATATACACTTCCAGACTTCTCTTCAACAAAGTGGTTTATTTAAAATGTAATCGAAAGTATACTTAACTGTGCTTTTTTTTAATTTTTCCATTTCTGTGTAACAAGTATTACATCAGTGGATAGATTTTCCTCACATGTGGTTGGTAGTTTGACTAAGTGTGGATTTCCAGCTCTTGTTTTCCAGGCATTGCTATTAGTTTTAGGTCTAAATTTGGTGTCAGAAGTGGGATATATTCCATACAAGACATGTCAGATATTTAACATCAAAAATAGAATGAAATAAATAAATTAATTATCATTTTTCTAGAACCAGCAATTTGATAGGTTTATTGCAAAGTCTGACTGTTACTAAATTAATAGCATCTGTATCACACCTTTTCCAGGAAAAAGATTTTCAGCATTTTTGTTGATTTTCTATTCCCGTACTTGGGAATATGACAACATTTAAACTCTTGACTGATGTGTTATTTTCCATTGAAGTAAAGTGTACATTTCAGTTTTGTTTAATTTTTAAGTTTCCCGGTTAATTATATCATTTTTGTTTTGTTATTTTGTTTATTCTTGCGCAGTTATTGCCCGGTTTTCAATTCTAAGCTATACTGGTTATAAAGTACTCGGATTGTAAATAGGTCATTTCTACCAATATGTAAGAGACAAATAATGGAATGTGGTGGCTTGGATTATGTGACAGTTTTACCGCAGATATGGTGTTTTGTATCATTGTATGGTCTTATTTTGTTACAGTGGAATAATTTTATCACATGTTTACAGCATTGTCTTCCAGTACTGCATTACCTCATGAGTTTAAAATCTTTGCTGCAAGACACAAATGATTTTTTTCTTAAAATGGAGCCTGTGTAGGTTTGGAGACGTCGTTGTCAGGATTTCTGTTCTCTAGTTTCCAATGGGCTGGCTTAAACAAGCAATCCCCTTGTATCACGATAAATTTCCCCAATGGTGTTTTATTATGCTTTGTAAATTGGGATCAGCTCTCCGACAAAACTAAATCAAATTTATGATCTAATTTTCCTTCATATTTTGATTCAGATGATTGCTTTGTGTTAGTGTGGCTATTTACTGTTGGAGTACACAACGTCATATAAGTGAAATACCCTTGAGTACTGCGTTAAACACCAATCAATCAATCATTTTTAAATCTAGGGCACATTTCACAAAGCAATCCTATCCTGTGTTTACATAGTTGCTGTGACAACCAGTAGCCAACTGGAATTATGCCATAAGCTAGATTGTTACGTGAAATGTTACACAAAAATGGGTTTAATTAAAATAAACAAGATGCTATACTTAAAGTTCATATTAAAAATGCATGATATGACTGTTATACATTTACGCACATTCTTCTGTACTGATTTTCTTTGATATACCTCATTTAGTGACTCTGTGGTATGTAAAATTATCGGACTCATAGTATTACAGTCCTGAGTACAGATTTTACTTATCATAGTATATTTCCAGTTTGATATTAATTACGTGGTCAGTAGAATCATCTTAAAATAGGTAACTTGAAATAATGTAATTGTGGGCGGGCCTGCCTAAGTATAATGACCTTTGTTTAGGTCTACTGATGACCGGTTTGACGCATGAATACATTAACAGAAGCGGCAATTCCTGAACAGCGAGAGAGTGGCCCATCCGCTAATGGCATCTATTCTAAGCTACCAAGAGGCTATTGTCTCTATCTACCTCTAACGGGTACAAACAATATTAATGTTATAATCTTCCTGGTGTACGGGTGTACAAGAGGGTTTGGGTCACCATATTTAAAAAGACATACCAGGTTTTGGTAACAACAAGAATTTTAGAAATATCATCAGCAAGGGATGCTTTTGGCATGACTGAAAACGTCAACCTGAAGTGATTATGTCCTTTGTTCAGCTACAACAATTTAAGTTTGGTCTCCAGGCACTCTTGAAACCACCACGACCCAATCTGAGACCATATTGACTTATGAATGGATTATCAATGATTTATGTTTACCTGTAACATTCAGTTTTTATGGAAGTGTTAATATTCTTCAGATTATTAAATAGAAGTGTACGATTTCAAGGGTACTGCATGTTTGTTACCATGGATGTATACAACTCTTAGGCTCACTTTAATAATTACGTGTAAATGTATCTCCAATCTGATTAAAATCAGATCTCAATTAGCTCCCCGGTATTGGATTGTCGCTATATTAGATCTTAGGACATGTATAGCAAACAGTGTTGATTGGTTGACCAATCACAGAGCCGCTTTCCAACATTTGAAAATGCCTGCCTGGGACTGCCCTGGCGAGCAACCGTAAGCAAGCACAGCCTCATGTTAACTGGCTTTTCATTGGACAATTTTAACAGTGATCTTTCATGCCCCCCCCCACAGTACCTGACGTCATAGCGATAACTTCAATACAGGGGGCGGGCAGTTGGAGGGAG
>JAUELC010084550.1:0-12051 GCA_031471745.1 Cryptochiton stelleri
CTTGTCTAATGGATACAACAATATAATATAATATGCAATTGACTTAAGTGAAAATATTAAACTCACATTGGTTGTTTAATACCAATGTCTATAAGTTTCTTATCTTTTTTGTAGTCACCACTCATTCAACTAAGTAATTGGAAAAAAAGATAACCCAACGGTATAAGCTAGGATCATGCTAAATATGCAATTGATTTTTTCACTAAATTCAGAATTTGCTTGAAATTTGAAATCAGTCCCCGGCACAGGGAAGCTTGTATTATATTTATATTTTGATATGTATTGGACACATTATGCGGTATACCGAGATAATTGATAAATAGGTTTTCTATTTTCACTAAATATATATTTATATTGCTGACAAATATTTATAATGACATAGAAAAAAAATATAGATATTCAGAGAGAAGACCGTTATATTCAAACATTCTACAATGGGATAAAAGACAGCAATATCTTTTGATTTATTACAACAGACCTACTGATAAATCTTTACATACAAACATTCTACAATGTGATAAAAAGACATGCATATATTATTTTAAACTATTGCAAAAGAATACTGATAACTCTTTACTTACAAATTGTGTACCATGTAATAAAAGACATACAGTTTATTATATTTAATTAGTACAATGGAAGATTGATACATCGTTACGTGCAAATATTGAACAGTCTGATACAAAACATTCACATATTATACATAACAATTACAATGAATCTACTGATTTACGCATGACGTTTATTTCGTCTGGTAACAGACAGTGTTAGTTAAACTTTGTAGGCTGTCTAATAATAATCTGGTACAATATTTCCAGTCTAAATTAGAACTACCAACAACCATGATAACTTATCTCAAAAGAGTGGAAGTATGTCATATTTATGTTTTAAACGCCCAGTATGGAACTAGTTTTCAAGTATGACATATACATTACTTTACATAGTCAAGGCATATAATTTGGGTTTGATTGTTTTATACAAATATATCCAAATCTCCAAGCTATTTTAAATTATTTTAGCCTTGATTGTCCAACGACTCCAATATGGTTTATGTTTCTAATCAACTTTGTTGCCCCCCATCCTCCTTCGAGCAGTGTTGTAAGTGACAAAGTACACTATGCAATTGTATATGTTAAGTAAAGCAAATGTGGCTTATTATAAATTAAATAACCACTTAGTGGAATCAATCAAATATAAAATAACGATTTATTACACTATTAAGATTTATGTAGCTAAGTACGAAATAACAAATATATTTTTGTCAACTTCTGCATTCTCCGGCATATAACAAAACCTATAGGGCTTCATTCCTACCACACTAATATAGTTTATATGTTTTGTCTTTGTTTCACAGACTAAGTGGTGAATAAAATGAAATGAATATGATATTTTAAAAAAACAAACAGGACCATAGTAGATATACAGCCACGACTAAAATTTGAATTATTTGTGAAACGCCACCTGTTTATGAGTTTCGTGTGAGAGTATGGTAGAGTGAAGGGAAGTCAGTGTTCCTGAGGAAACAATCTTTAATTATGTTGTACATAGTTCACGTTCTCGTAATAAAAAAAAACTACTGAAACTTCGTAAAAAAACATTGAGTCTAACTGGACGCGACTGTTGTTTTGTTTGTAAAGTAACGGTTCTACTCCAGGTAAAAGCAAAACACAAAATCCATCCCAGCTTGTAAAGAAGACGCAGTTGCTTCCCTTTGTGTATAGAACTCTTTTTGCTTTTTGTGGCCTATTTGGACATCACATGACACCATCGGACGGCAGGTCAAACTTTCGATTTCAGCTTCTCCTCTGAACACAAAAACCGGTTTATTTTCTTGCTCTGGTTTCAACGTGTAGCTATAGAAAATAAACTCAACATGAATTTATTTGTTACCTCATGAATAGGATTAGTACGTTTGTGTGTTAGTGTAAGCGGTCGGTGTCAAATTAAGTGGTGGGTGGCTAGTAGGACTGAGCTTCCCGTGAATCAAGGGTCTGAATGATATTAATCTCACAGTTGACAATATGCTAAACCCAAGTTGTCTGTCAGGTTGGCTTTCTAAAACAGCAGGTGTCCTGTATGACTGATTGTGTAAAACGAGTTAAATTTAGCCATCAACCCAGATTAAATCTAGACGAAGACGAAGGCGCGAGCACAATCCCTGTATTTGCAAATTCCAAGCAATTTATGAAGGCAGGTGTAAAAGTCCATTTCAAATATGTTATGAAGACGAGCGTACATTGTGTCCAACTTCTTGTATTTATGAATACCAACTAGAAGAATAATAATTCCGTATTGAGTGAACATATATGAGACAAATCATAATCCATCGGTATAACACATAAGATTAGGTTATGACCGTTCTTGGAATTTGAGAAGGCCATTAGCACGTCTCTCCTGTCTTTCTGATTGATGGTTTCTATTTCATAAATCATACAGATCAATCAGAATATTTTACACAATTAAATAATGCGAGAGAAAAAAAGGCAACTTCAAGTGGTTATACCCATCCACAGGTTACCCAACCCGGTTCCCTGTGGAAACTAAATTGGATTCCATGTGCTGTAAACATTTTACAAACAGAGTTTGAGAAAATGGATGACGTTTTGGAAACGATTATCTACAGAAAAGATAAGCATTTCCCGGTTATTGAGAACAATGAGACAAGTGAATTTGATGTGGACAAGGATACAGAATTATGTCCATTTTGGAGACTCACAAATCTGCTCATCAAACTGAAGGACCTCATAAATGTGCACTGTGCGGGAAGGGATTTAAGCTAAAACAATCGGTACGAGCTCATATGAAGATAAACAGACTCACAGAACTGATACGGCTTTCAAATGTAAAATCTGTGACAGAAGATTTAATACAAAAAATGGTCTGAGAGGTCACATTTATTCCCATTGCACAGAACGACCACACCATTGTCAACTGTGTCCTGACGCATTTAAAACTGGGGGTGGTCTTCAAACGCACTTGAATTCTGTGCACTGTAATGAAAGAAGTTTTAAATGTGATATATGTGAAGTAGGATTTAAGACTAATGGCGGTTTGAATAGACACAAACTAATTCATAGCGACAACAAGCCTTTCAAATGTAGTCTGTGTGGTAAACGGTTTAGATTAAATCAGAACATGATAGAGCATATGGCTACCCATGTACCCGATAGACCTTTTAAGTGTGAACTTTGTAATAAAGGCTTTAAAAATAACCAACAGCTTCAAAGTCATATTGTAATCCATAGCGACAAACGTCCACATCAGTGTAAACTTTGCCATAAAGTATTTAAGACTCAAAGCACACTAGGAAAACACATGATCACTCATGTATCCGAGCGACCATATATGTGCACGGTATGTACTCTTGGATTTAAAACTCCCAGCACGCTTACATCACATATGGTCTGCCATTCTACTGATTATCCACACAAGTGTACAACCTGTGAAAAAAAATGCAAATGTAAAAACGGATTAAAGCTCATATGATCATCCATACTGACGAACGTCCTTATAAGTGTAAGCTGTGTGACTTTTCAGTTAAAACTGAAATAAATTTAAAACGACATATGTTAAGTCACACTGACGAGAAGCCCCTTAAATGCAAACTATGTGGGGAGAGATTTCGACGACATCAAGGACTAAAGCAACATATGAGTAGTCACTTAGACTTCAACAGTAAGTAAACGTCAAGAGGTTGTAAATATAAAGAAGTTTGTGTGATTCTTTTCATAAATATTATTAGCGGCAGATCTTACTTTGTAAAATTGGACACCAATGGTAAAAACGCTCTTAAAAAGCCTAGACATTGAGATGAATTTGTGTGAAACAAACAAACCCGGATTCTATGTAGTGAAAATGTTAAGGAATTTAAAAATCTTGCATTTTAATAAATATTGGTTTCCGACCAAGCATTTGTATGGGAATATTAAATAGATGTACTTTGCGCCCTCTCGCTTTGGGCTTTGTTTTTAAGTATAACATTCTGCAAGTAGCACCGAAGAAGCATTAATTTCCCAGCAGAGAATAACACTTCACATTTGTATGGGTTTGTTTAGTACCCCTGTTAATTGTTGGAGTGCACCGCCGTCGTATGCTTGAAATACTCATGAGTACTGCGTAAAACACCAATCGAACAAGCATAATTTGTTCTCTAGTCAGATATGTTATTCTTGTAATGGACCGTTCCAGATACCAATACCGTATAAGCCCAGTTCATTACCAACAAAAATGGACGGCAAACATAGTATTAGTAGTTTACATGTAGGCTTAAAATTTAATGTAATAAATGCATGTCTTTAATCACTTTGAAGTATATTTTGGATCTAATGATTTATCAGCAGTTCTATTGTAATAATTCAACATAAGCTAATATGTCTTTTACCACATTGAATAATATTTGATATAACGACTTATCAGTAGTTCTTTTGTTATAACTTAATATAATATATTCATGTGTATGTAAAGAACATGTGGATGTACATATTTTTTTTCAGGTTCAATGTCTCTCTTTTTACTGTACCAGTTTTTACAATTATTCAGCAATGTAAATATAGATTAAATGAAAATAAAACTTGATTTATTCAAAATCTCCGTATACCGTAAAATTTGTTAAAGAAATGTCACATGCTGGAATATAACACCAGCTTCTCTGTTTAGTTGACTTGAAATTTAAAGCAATTTCTGAATAAAGTGAAAAAAATGAAGTACCAATTTAGCCTGTCTGCTATGGGTTATATCCTGTGGTGATATGTTTGTCCATTACTTAGTTGATTGAGTGCTGAGAAGAAACACACAAACTTATAGACATTGGTATTAAACGAGCTATTTGAAAATTTAATATTTTCACTTAACGTCTTGCTGGACCCCTGGGACGATTTTAAGAAATTTTTTTATTGTCCGTCTATTTCGACGAGGAATATAGGTCTGAACTATATATATGTATATATTTTTGAAACACTTGGATATTCAGGATTATAAATATATCAATGTAGTGAAGATCCGAAAATTATTTGGTAGAACTATTGAAATTGGATTTCATATCAACAGAAAAAATAGAGTGCATTTTTAGTGGTTTATTTCTCAAAGTGCAATAACTATAACACCAAATGGATTAGTTTCTCTGATACAATGGACCTTGAACTGAAAAACTTTGGCTCATTTTTGGCAATTTCGCTTAGAACGGTCGCATTAGAACTTTTTGTCTGTCCAACTTTAGGAAATCGTATAAGATCACAAAATAAATCTTTCTGAACATATTTTAAAAAATCTAGGGCAAACTTATAAAAACTGAGGCATCCTTTTTCTCACATTGTGCTCTTTGCAATACAACAAATTTGAAGTTTCCACGATTAACACTTTTGCAGAAATAAACCGGTTCTATGTAGAATCAACCTAAAACTGAAGTTGCAGAAATTGACTATTTAAGTATGGCCGGTTAAAATAGCACATTTCCCTTCAATATAACTACATATACCCACACAGATTGCATTTTATGATGAGAATTATATGTGATCTATTGTTTCGTCCTCATTGTTACACCCAGCGCAGATCGATGTGGTGTTTTATAGGAGTGTTGCTAAATGAGATCTACTTCCGGTTTTACCCAGACGTAGAATGTTTATTATGCTGTCATCTCGCTTGTTAGTTAACAGGAAAGGGGGATGGTAAGGTTATTTATCCCCAACGATGACATGTAACCAGCGACCACTGTCTTCCATTTCCCATTTAATCTGCCATTTTGTTGTTGTCTTTGGTTGATATGGTTGAATTTATTTCACTAGGCCCTAGTCCGACGATCACGTCAGGATTGTCTCTGGTTAGGCTGTCTTTTGCCGATTTGTCGGCAGCTTCAGTTCTTTTATCTTAACATTCGCAGGAACCCACATTAATGGTACCTCGATGTTTGTAGAACATATTTGAGTATATACATTTTGGAACCGTCAGTATAAATTTTCAGATATTCTCTATAATTCTGGTTCAATGTATTCTAGAAGGCTGACCTGTAAGTGTAACAGGTTATCTTTTAGAGGGATTAATTCGTGGACAAATGTCTACTCTGGGACTAGATAACTGCAACGGCGGTGTTACTTGCACACCTGTATCAGAAGCTTGAGGAATACATATTTGGTACTCATCAAATACTCATTTTCTTTTCTATCCAAATGAGCCAGAATCTTTCATCCATTTATGTGTTAAATATTCATATTCACTTTTAGTACCAAGAAACATGGATGGTTGCTCCTTTTGTTAAGGCCTCGTTAGCGTATTTCATTGACAGTTCTTTTCGGCGTAGGCTGTATTGATAATAAACAGGCCTCTGAGCTAACTTTGAAACACAGCCAATCTTCTTTGTTTGTTAATTAGTGTCAAGATTTTGAGAATTGAATGGAAATCAACAGTAGTCCATCTGAGTTTCTTTCGCTAAACCCTTTGTCCTAATCCGGCACAGTACACATGGTTGACGAATCACAAGCGGTCTATCTGGTTGACTAGGAAACTACAGGTGTCAGGTATGAAGCCTTTTATTTAAAACCAGTTAAAGATTTAAACGAAGGTATATATGGTGGACATTTTCTGTTTGTGATGTATTTAATGTGGTACCAGTTTAACAAATCGGATGTGACAAACAATATTTTCGTGATTTTAGGACAGTCTATTAGGCAGAACAACTAGTTCAGACAAGTTTTCAGGCCGACCCGTACAAGATCGAACCAACAGCCTTCCGAAACGGGCACAAAATCGTCAGAAGTGGGGCCAAAATGCTGCGCCAGTGGACTATTCGATAGGATTAAGCTATGATAAGATGATTCCCTCATTAGTCTTGTCGATGTGGTCAATCTATCGGTTCAGTTTGGGCAATACACATTGAGAAGTTAAGATATATAACAAAAGTTGAAGTGGAAACTGTAACAAGCCAGCCTCAATTGACTTAAACCATCGAGGAGCAAGACAACCTGATTCCACTTAAATACTCATAGTGATTGTAAAGATAAATTTTTCAGGAAATGGATCAAATTTTGGAAAAGATTATCCGCGAGAACAGGAAGTATCACTCACACATTGAGAACAATGAGTTAGGGAATGAGAACATTGACTCTGGTACTGATAATTGTATGTCATTGAGTGATTTTAAATATCAACCTGTCGTAAGACTAGAAAGAATGTCCGACGCAATCCTGTTTAACGAATACCATATTTATGAAACAGATGAAAGGAAAAGTCCATCGTCAGTTGAAGAACGTGAAAATTTTAGAGATCACAACAAGAAAAAGAATTATCAATGTAAAATGTGTCCTAAATGTTTTCAGTTCCCTTTGATGTTAAAACATCATATGACAACTCACAGCTCGGAGAAGCCTTTTGCCTGCAAGGTCTGTGAAAGTCGATTTAAGCGCAAAAGTGAGGTAGAAATACACATGTTAAAACATAGCAGAGATACCAACGAGAAGCCATACGTGTGTGACGTTTGTGGGAACTGTAACAGATTTTTGTCCAGGTTAGTGTCTCACAAAGCTTTTCATAAAACTGAACGGCCTCATAAGTGTACGTTGTGCGGCATGGGATTTAAGACCATACAATCTTTACGAGATCATACACAGACTCACAAACCTGAAACACCTTTCCATTGTGACCAGTGTGATAAAAAGTTTAAAAATACCAAGACTAGGAAGGATCATAAACACACTCACAGAACTGATATGGCTATCACGTGTAAACTGGGTGACAGAGGATTTAATGCAAAGGATGGCCTTAGAAGTCACATGTATTCTCACACCACAGAACGACCCCAACATATTCAGCCGTGTCCTGATAATTTTAAAACTTGGGGAGTCCTTCACACGGACATGAGTTTTGTACATTGTACTGAAATAGCTTTTAAGTGTGATATATGTGATGGGGCATTTAAGAGGAAACCAGATTTGAATAGACACAAACTAATTCATAGCGACAACAAGCCTTTCAAATGTAGTCTGTGTGATAAACGGTTTAGATTATGGCACAACTTCCAATCCAATCTACCACATACATGCAATGTTTGTAATCTTGGGTTTAAAACTCCCAGCAATCGTACAGCACATATGATCGTCAATGCCGATGAACGTCCTTATAAGTGTAAACTGTGTGATTTTTCATTTAAAACTAAAGTAAATTTAAAATTACACATATTGAGGCACACTGATGAGAAGCCTCTTAAATTCAAACTGTGTGGGAAAAGATTTCGACGACACCAAGGACTACATGAACACATGCGTACTCACGCATCTGTCACGTAGACTTCAACAGTAAGTAAAATCCAAGAGATTTGAAGTTCATAATGATTATTATTGGTTTTACTTTGTGAGATTTACTCATTGGACACAGAAGGTTAAATAATTTGACATAGTTTGGAGAAATATTTATATGAAACAAATCAACCCGTTTCTATGCCATGATTATGTAAAGTAATTTATATGTCAGATCATGGAAGTATAAACTGTTTATACATCCATGGTCAGACTCATACTTGAATACTGGTTCTAGACTGGCGTTGAAAATATAAATATTACATACTTCGCCTCTTGTGAGACCTGTTATCATGGTTATTGATCCTTCTGATTCAGAGTGGAAATATTGTACCACATATAGGTACTGTGTAATTCGACTGGCCGACATTGGTTAAGGTCTTGCTGGACCCCTTGAAAGAGTTTGAGAAAATATTTATTGTCGGCCTATTTTGACGAGGAATATAGGTCTTAACTATATATATACATATAGTTTTGAAACACTTGGATACTCAGGATTATAAATATGGGAATGTAGTGAAGATCTTATAATTATTTTTAAGAATTATAGCAAATTGATTCCATATCGCCAGAAAAAAAATTGAATTTTTAGTGGTTTACTTATCAAAGTACTATAACTCCAAACGAATTAGTTTTTCTAATAGAATAGACCTTGCACTGAAAAATAATGCCTCACTTTTTCGGAATTTTGCATAGAATGATCAGGGTAATACTGTTTGCCTGTCCAACCTTAGGAAATCGTCTCAAATCACAAAATAAATTTTGCTGAACACATGTTTAAAAATCTACGGTGAACTTACAAAAAACGAGGGATGCTCCCTTTGTGATCTTTCAAATGCAACAAATTTGAAGTTTCTATAATTAACAGTTTTCGAGAAATCGGTACCTATGACTAATCAGCCAAAATCTAAAGTGGCAGAAATTGCAATTTTAAAGTAAGATTTAAATGCATGTTAAACAATCAAATCGATCTACATTTACCCCCTTGGCAAACCTGATTGAGTTACCCTGCGGTGACCTATATGTAATCTATTTATTGAATAACAGTTAAGGTGTAATACACATTTACCAGGCTGACTTGATTGATTACTGACTCAGTTTTAATACAAGAACTACAGCATTATTGAGGTCAGCGGGGATTCTCATCTCGCGTGATATTCCTTTTACCCCCTAACACCCTGTCAACGACTTAAACAAGCTCATGGGAAAACTAAATTATAGTATAAAATGTTCCTTTTTACTAATTTTAATATATGTAATTATCACTCTTGTTTGTATTATGTATGTTGCTTGATGAGCTGTGAAAGCTTTAAGAGCTAATAAACTATCATTAAAGTAATCAGAATTTCCAATTAATTTTTTCAATAGCACATGATTTGAACTTTTACTTTGAGTTATACAATTGTTTTCGTCAATTTTTAGCTCAAGGAATCAAGCAAGACCTTAAATAACCATGTCTGTTACTTGCCGAAATTTACTTCAAACGTGTTTATCAGTTGTTTTATTGAAATAGTTTAATATAACATAAGCATGTTTTTTTTATAACACTATAGAATATTTATATATAACGATTTATCAGTAGTTCTATTGCCATAATTAAACATTGTGAAGTAGAAATGATAGATGTTGGCAAAACGACACATCACACTTGTGTTGTGTGTGATGGTTTGTGAGTGTCAATCAGCACCGCTCTACCACACAGCAGTCAAATGTAGTTGTTTTGATAGCAGAGAGATTACCTTGGCATTTTCTGGCACATATAAGAATATCCTTTGACTCAAGGAAATAATCTGACGTCTCTGTTTTGGTGTCATTTATTTTTCAACTCCAGCAACTCGACTGGTTGGTAATTTTCATAGAAATTTTGGAAAAATTATTTTATGTACTAATTTGTCTTTTATATAAATAATAAAAAGAATATTGCACATTGAAATGCTAATAGCATTATATTGCTATCGTGAATGGTGAAAGCGATAAGCCTCAACGCTTCGCGGGTTATCGCTTTCAATACTCACTCCAGCAATATTTATGGTATTCAAACGCTTTCACCATTCACTGGAACAATATAATTGTATTCAAATTTCACTGTGCAATATTATTTTTTTTATTTATATCAGAGACAATTTCGTAAATCAAATCATATTTCCCCAATTTTCTATGACAGCTTCAAACAAGACGAGGTCGTGAAAGTATGGCGTTATTCTAAACAAGACGTGAAATAGCGTGATGTTATTCGACATCTGACGTCAAATGACGTCACCTGTGTTGTGCCATAGTAGAAACGAAGGCATGTGACGCTAAACAATTCCAAGTGTAATATCAAAGTAAAGAAACAAATGTGTTATTATACTGCAGTGAAATATCATTATTATGTGTGAAGAAAATCCTTATATTTCACTGGTAAATAAATCATAAATATATATATTTAAAATGGTTAAAAAGAAAATCCTTATATTTCACTGGTAAATAAATCATAAATATATATATTTAAAATGGTTACATTTTAGACGACACAAAATTAATTAAATTAAGTTAACTTGTAATCAAATTTCAATGGTGGCTTACCCATGTATTAAATCATACTCTTCTAGCTGTTTTGTCTCATAAATTGAGCATATAAAGTCAGTAATGCCTACAAAACCTGTCACAGTCCATATCAATTGTGCTAACATGAAGTAACATGTTGAATCAGTTATCTCACATTTAATCCACATGTCTGCCATGTAAGAAAGCTGAATTGTAGTAAATTAATAAACGTTTGCTTTTTTAATGTATTGACCTAATGATGTCAAACTGTGTTTTCCCCAAGCCTTTTTATATTCATTTTGGATTCTCTATGATTTCACTGTAGTTATCTAATTGGTCTAATGTTAATGTTGTTCCAGAACAATGCAATAAGTGGCGAAAATGTGATTGTTTTTAACTGGATTTACAGAGAAAAAAAACATTAACAGTAAGCACCACGTCTTGTGTATATTAGTATCAATGCGAGACAGTTTGGGTAAGAAGAGTTTTGAAAACTGTTCACTCACATTTGGCTTTCCAGCTCGTCTTCACCACGGACCACCCTTACGCCAATTGACAAATATTGACCAAACAATTAGTGTTGAAAAGCTTTGAAGCCCTCCGTAGAGTATATCACTAGATTATGAATTTAAACAACGGCAATGTAAAGTACTGTATAGAGTTGATCCAGTTTACCAATACAACGGAAAATAAGAAGCTAGTTACCGCCCTCTGGCGTGTTCAGTGTCCTCTTGTTGAGGACAGCATGTTCCGAGCATAACCGTGTTGTCTTTACTTAGCACTAGAGGAGCATTGTGTTTCAAACAGAGCAAAACCCTTCACATTTCATGTTTTGTGTTCGTGTGGGTATTTACTGTTGGAGTACCACGCCGCAATATACGTGAAATACTTCAGAGTGCTGCGTTACACGGCAATCAATTAACCAGTGTGTCTACTAACATGGCGACGATTGCCTTTGTAATGACGATGACACAAAGAACAGCTTCTATGAATGTCATTTAATCAGAACTAGAATACTGCTTCATGACTTTTTATCTCATCCAGACCGTATATTTTTACCCTGCAATGTATCAGTCTTTTCTAATTGATAAAAAAAATATAATACATGTATAATATGTCTATAACCAATGTGTATAAGTTTGTTTTCTTTTTTGCAGTCACTACTTATTTAACTAAGTAATGGACAAATATATAACCAAACTGTATAAGCCAGATAGACATACTAAATATGGAAAATATGCAA
>JAUELC010084661.1:0-12049 GCA_031471745.1 Cryptochiton stelleri
CACAAGTGTTGTAGGTTGGTGCCCATTTTAGAAATATGCTTACAAATTAAAATCGCTCTAATTTCTTTATATCTGAAGATATCGAATTGGAATTGAAATGGCGTGCTCTTCGGATCGAAGGCAGCATTGAAGATGTTTTAAATAATCTGAAATATACAGTTATATTGAAATTTTGATTATTTCTTGGATCTGTCACTTTGCTCTGCTACTATCATATTGTAAACTTTTTGACCATCTGGTAGATATTAATGTGACTGGCCTACGGTCACGGTGGTCAGGAACATTTCACACAACCAAGAAGATGTTTGAGTTCGTCCCGGGAGGAGAACGGGATAAGACTACGTATCTAGTTCAATAGACTGATAGTCTCCAGTGACTGTAGAGAGATGAAGAGAACGACTCTCTACTTGTTTCTACTACTCTTTATTGTTGGTGAAGAGTGAATTCCCCAATAGTTTACGAGGCGGAATTAGCTAAACTCCTCGGAGAGTTAGTTCACATAACGTCTTAATCCAATCTAGTACATATCTCTGTAAATGCTAAATATATATAGTTTTAACTTTTACGATGTGATAGCTCACAATGAAATCTATATTTGTTAAACAGAAAGTTTATTCAGTTCGGATATTTATCGAAGACATTTAACGGAAAACCGAAATATGTGTATCTGTATTTGGAATCACAAAAGCACGATATGTTGCTAGTATGCTGGCTCAGTGACTGTCAGGCGATATGCACTGGTACGCCGCTGATGTCCTGTCACATTTTGAATTTTGTCCGGTAAATTTGACGGTTCAGTGAAATTAGATTAGAGTAGTTTAGTTAATTTACTATGTAAAGATAGTGTGCTTTATGTACAGAGATAAATGCAGTCTTCACTGCAGTGTTCACTGGGTTAGTATTCTGGAAGCATTCTAATGTGAACCACCGTGGCTCAGTCGGTGCTGGTGGAGGCAAGCAACGTTTTCTCTTTTCATTTATAAGAAAATAGATTTATATATATATGTTATGTAAGTGTATAGATTCTTTAACGGACTTAAGTAGTTAATTTACAAACTTCGGGCAGAGAGAGTATTTTTTGCGCAAATTGGTCTCAACTATGTTATGATTGAATATATTGAATTTCGTGTTTAATGCATGTTGATACAATTTATATGGGATAGACCACAACGAAATATATATTTGTGAAGCGGAAAGTGCATACAATTCAGACATTTGACAGTAGACATGTGATAGTAGTAGTAGAGCAAAGTGACAGCACCAAGAAATGATCAAAAATTCATGATGACTGTATATTTCAGATTATTAAACCATCTTCAACACTACTGAAGATGGTTGAAATAAACCGAAAAATACAGTCATAGTGACTTGTTCGCCATTCCTTTGAGTTTGTTCAAATAGATATATCTTAAGACTTTTGACCTCTATCACACGATACGTGTGTTTATGCTTTATCCGGAAATTGTGAATTGAATTTGGCCGTTTATGTTGATTTATGTGCTTGTAGACTTTGGGAAAACTGAATTGTTCAATTCAATTGTCTCTAGAACTGATTATTTAACTGTATGAATTCGAACCTAATTCCGTCAAAGTAAATTATTTTATTTATTACAATAATCTACGCTGGCCATGGTAAAAACAGTGTTCCGTGCTAACAAAATTCAGCTGGCTCATGTAAAAAATATGCTTACAGAGGAATCGATCTGATTGAAGTGTAGAGGATGAAAAATAACCCGCTAGTAAAAAACGACCATTTAGTCACAAGTGTTGTAGGTTGGTGACCATTTTAGAAATATACTTTACAATTAAAAGCGCTCTTATTTCTTTATATCAGAAGATATCTTATTGGATTTTAAATGGTGGGCTCTTCTGATCGCAGTCAGCGTTAGGCGTAAGCAGCTAGAACCCCGGTATCGCTGTTACGTAACAGCTTTAATTAGCGGTTCTACCTTTCAGTGAGAATCCCTTTTGAAATTGGTGGAATATTATTATTATTATTATTATTTTTGGCCCGATTTTGTCCGGCTGATTTAGATTGATTTGCATAGAGGAAGAGTTTAGTATAACTGCACGTGTTTTTACACAATATCGGGAAAATATAAAGTGAATATCAGTACATTTCGGTAGTTGGGCGTCCGGGCTAATCAAATGGGAAGCAAACTTAATTGTTCAATTCGATGTATCTCTGAAACGGCTAAATATATATAGTTTTACCTTTTACCATGTGTTAGCTCACAATAAAATCTATATTTGTTAAGCGAAAGTTAGTTCAGTCAATATATATAAAGACGACATCTCACGCAAAACTGAAATATGTGTATCTGTATTTGGAATCTCAAAAGCATGGTATGTCGCTAGAATGCTGGCTCAGTGACTGCCCGGCGATCAGCACGGGCGCGCCGCTGTTATGCCGTAACATTGGACTTTACGTTCGGTAAATTTGACAGTTGTTTGCAATTAGAATAGGGTAGTGTATTTAATTAACTACGTACAAATTATAGCTGAAGATCGACAAGCAGTCTTCCTAGCTTATTTTGGGTGTTTACAAGGACTCAAACATCATAGCTATGCTCGTATAAGAAACCAAGGTAGTGTAGAATCATTCTGATTTAAGCAGCCTGTAGAGGATGAAATCTGTGCTATAAGGAGATTTATGTCATTTCTGCGGAAGGACAGTTTGCAAATTTTCGTAAATATTAAAATCGCTCCTTTGGCTTTATTTATGGAGATATCCAACTGGAATTTGAATCCAGGCTGAGTTTGATCCCACGGAGTGACATTTTGTTCTGCATTATTACAGAGTGACTAGAAGATAACGAGCTATTGCAATATCCAGCTTTGACTGGAGTGTTTACCATACGTTAAATTGACTTACACACGGCACACATGAGCGATATTTTTTCAACCGATCGCAGCGATCATACCAATCCCTGGTAAATTCGCCGCGTGTTTTCATGCCGCCGACTGTGATTATAATCGACGAGCCGTACGGCTGATCGATCGCCCGGATCAATCATGTTTGATATTTTCGGCAAAATGTTATTCGCCAGTGATTGATCGATCAAAGTGATCGCTCCTGTGTTCACGCAAGCCATTATATTCGCGCTGATCAATACTGATAAACCAGCGAGACCTCGAGGTTAATGTCGTTTAAAAGTTATTGCTAAACGCACGTGGACTGTGGCTCAGTGGTAGCCTGTTAGATTGTTTCACGCGCAATCTGAGTTTGATCTCCAGGAATGACATTGTTTTTTTCATGTTTGCAGCGAAAAAGCGATTTGTTCAAATGGGTGTATCTTGAGAACTACTTAAGCTATACTTTTTAACTAAGATTACATGATACCTAAAGGTTTTATCTACATTTCAATGTGGAATAATTTTAGAAATGTTTTATGCAATAACGGGAAGGTGTAAAGTGAATATCAGTCCATTTCGGTGGTAGGGCGTCCAAACTAATCAAATGGGATGCAATTGTTCAATTCCATGTATCTCTGGAACCACTTAATATATATAGTTTTAACTTATACCATGTGATAGCTCACAATGAAATCTTTATTTGTAAGCAGAAAGTTTATTCAGTTGAGATCTTTAGAGAATAAATATCTGTATTTGGAATAAAAAAAGCATGGTATGTCGCTGGTATGCTGGCTAAGTGAGTGCCTGGCGATATGCACATTCGCGCCGCTTATGTGCCGTTACATTGGGTATTTTGTCAGTTTATTTTAACAGGTCTATGAAATTAGATTATTGTAGTGTATTTAATTTAACACATATAGATACATTTGTAATGAAAGTGTATAGATTCTTTATTGGGATTTCAGTAGTTCATTTACAAACTTGATGAAGAGAGTAAATGTTGCACCAACTGCTCTCAAATATTTTACACTTGTAAATACCGGGCTTCGTGTCTACGGCATTTTTTTCTGGGTTTATGATCTGACTGTTGTTGAAACCACTCGACAATGCTTACAAGGCGATTGATGTTCAAAGGGAGACTACTCTCTGTGACAAACTGAAAAGATATATCGCAAAAACCATTGCGACAATTACATAATTCTTAAATACTTACAATCTACAAAATGAAAATGGAATCGAAGACCGTCACTTAATGGTAAAACCCCAGGTAATAGTCAATACAAATTGTGTGTGATTCAGATACGAAAAGAAATGATGTAGTATTGTTTTTAAATAGCGTCAGCTCAAGAATAAGAATAAGATAAACAACAACACATAAGCTATCATGTTTGAGACCTGGTAAACACCCAAAATAAGCGACACAGACCTTGTGTCGTTCAATCTTCAACCATTAATTATTATCGGCAAACTGGCTCGAGTTAAACGACTGCAGCAACACATAGGACCATTATGGCCTGGTACAATTCATACAATTTGCACTAGCCATGCGCAGTCACGTTAAATCAAGTATTTTTCAACCCTACCTGATAAAGGTTTAAACGAAAATAGAGGCTCCAGCGAGAGACGGATCACTATTTGACAGTGACGGAAATTGTCCCTAAATGTATACAATAACATGAATAACCACAAGAGTGTATATTTTAGGAATTGACAATATTGTGGATATTTAATTAAAAACTGAAAACGGTTTAAAACATGGTAGGATGCCATAGGAATTAAATTTTCTTCTGGGGTTTAGGTTTTCAGCCCAGACAGCATCGTATCTGCTATAGCTTATATAAGCTTTTCAAACGCGATACATATTCCTTAAAGTTGAGATCATGAAGAAGAACTAGAGAAACAACAACACGATGAGCAAGAGTATGGTAGACCTTCCGATAACAAAACTGTTCTGTTACCACGCCCGTAGTGATATCACAGGTTATTGTATTCACTCCAGTTTGGCAATCCTTCTGTATTTGTGTCCGTTCATCAGTCTGTCTGTAAGCAGGTTTATTGGATAAATTACTCCTCATACAACATAATCCGATTTTAATGACAGTGGGCATACATCTTCCATGCATGAAATAAGTGATTGCATTTTGCACTAACAGCTAGAATCCCGGTATCGCTGTTACGTAACAGCTTTAATGTTTAAGTTATTATTTTGTCCGGCTGGTTTAGAGAAAACTACTGAATGGATTTGTTTGAAACTTTACATATAACAAGAGGCATATATAATACAGTGCATATCCTAAAACAAATTTGATTGACCAACAGCTACTATAGCCATATTACAATTTGCATTATTCTTTTGTTTGTGCAAGTTTGCAGAGAAGAAGCGATTTGTTCAAATGAATGTACCTTGGAACATTATTTATTTACTGCATTAAGATATGCAGACTGTGGTAAATCCATAATCTATAGCCCCTTCACTCTTCACATCGAGAAAATGCAAAGTGAATAACTATGGAAGCGGGATGCAGCCATTTGAGATTTGTACTGTTACAGGCCTAGACATAGAGAACGAAACAACGAGAAGGCGAAATTGCAAAGCAAAAACGCGAGATTGGGAGGTAGAAACAACGAAAGTGCAAAGCCTAAACGCCAAAGTGCAAATCGAAAACTCGAAACTGCGAGAAGAAATCAACCTATTAATTTCGAGTTTTCACGCCGCGCACTTTCGTGTTCTCGCTTTGCACTTTTGCGTTCTTGTTCTTTATATTGTTCCTGGAAGGTCGAAAACTCGAAAACGCAAAATAATTCTCGCTCTTTAGACCTTTTGTGGAAGGTCGAAAACTCGAAAACGCGAAATAAGTCTCCCTCTTTCGACCTGTTTTGGTAAGTCGAAAGCTCGAAAACGCGAAATAAATCCTGTTCTTTTTACCTTTCTGGTAGGTCGAAAACTCTTAAACGCGAAATTAATTTCGTTCTTTCGCCTTCCGGTTTGCGGCCAAAACCTGGCGGAAGCAGGGGGAATAATTAGGCAACTTGCTTGAATCGATTTACCTTTAGCTTATTCCTTCTACACAGCACACTGAAATTTAAGTTAAATAGGTTGTGATTGTGAGAACCTATAGTTTTATTTCAAAATTCAGACAGACCGCGCCGTATCTCAGTCTGTTTTGCATTTTTCCTTCAATGTACAGAACAGTTTCGAAGCCATAGGCTACAAAAGGGAGGTTTGCCCGTGGTTTCTGAGATCACGGTGTATTTTTACTTTCCGTTTTCGGTTTTCTACAAAACACTGGCAATGCAAGGCCATCATATAAGTGAGATTCCCTTGAGGTAAACACCAAACGAACAGACGAACAAAGCAACACATTTTTAGAAAAGTTGATTTAGAAAAAGTATAATAGAAATAGCAGAATACAATTAAAACCGTCTCATTATGTGAATCACAACCTGAGCATTAACTGTCACTTATAACCGATAATGCTTAATCAGAATATACACTCAACATAATAAAGAACAAAAATAATTCTGGAGAAAGACATTTCGCTTTATTCAACAAACCATCAGAAGCAGTATATTAACCAGAGACAGGCTTTTATATTGATATCCGTGATCTTATATGTTCAAACACTTGGAATGTCTATAACGAACATGAAATGATTCATCAGTTTTAATTAGTCGACATCCCTGTGCCAGTGTGATTTATCTTTGAAAATACTTATACATACAATGAGAACATGGTAATCAAACAACACAGAAACAACATTTTAAATGACAGATACATATCTATAGCATTCAAAACGTATATTTACAGAAGTATGCTATCCTATCTATTCTTTTGATAGGATACATGTATTTCGCTCACTGTCTGCTAATACAAAGATGCCACGTAACTCTACTATCAGTACATGTGGGGTGACATATAAAACATTTTCTGTTACAAATACGGAGTGGCGGATTGGAACCACTTCACAACATCCCTAACTTTTAACAAATGATTGAACTATGAGATAACCTGAAAAGTCTTTCCAAACTAAGTCCTTACTAAGTTCTGTTTTCAATGGAGAAAAATAACTGTTTAACTTTAACATTAACTCTCAAATTTTATAACACAGTTTGAATGTTTATACTAACTGTTTTGCAATGTTAAGCACATAGCCAAGAGGTCTTTCTTAGTCTTTAAAACACATATTTCACATTTCACTTAAAACTGTTTCACTGAAACGTCCAAACACTAAAAGTTAACATTGAACAATTAAACACAGAGACTCTCAGAGAAGACCCTTTCGCACTTGTAAATGATTCATTTCATTAGTCATTCAAATACCGTGGAGGATTTCTAACTTGCTGAGATCGTCTAATACAGGATTCACATCAGTGATGTTACTTGGAAGATTGTTACTGTAAACGTCCTCATCGGAATCGTCATCGTCTGGAACTGTAACGTTATCGCCAGTTCAATGAAATGTCTTCATTTGTGACACATTTCGACGGACAATTATATAGTTACTTCTACGTTTGTCCACAGAATTCCCTTTTCTACTAATAACAGTATAAGGTACTCTCTCAAAATTAGTTGAGAACGTATCGAAGCGCTTTTACTTCAACATAACTTTGTCATCGATTTTAATGTCCGAATGTTTAGCTCAACGCGTTTTATCAGCATATGTGTTTCGCTTCCTTTTCGAGATTCTTCTCGTTTTCTACCAGTGGCAGCGCTAATGGATTTAGCGTTTTCTTCAAAAGGGAATCGAGGATGTCTTGTACGTAACTTCCTACTTCACAATAACTCTGCGGAAAACTTTCCGGTATGAGCATGAGAGTTGATCTGTACGCTAACAAGAATTTGGAATGATCTACATCAAGTCACAAATGTTCAATATCCTTGTCCATACCTTGCCCCCATACTTTTTCACGGAACCGTTGGTTTGTTCTAACCACACACTGATAACCTTCGCGTGCGAGATCCATCGTTTGATCACCCAAATTTTCTGGAATAACGATTCGCGTCCGGCAAAGAATAACGTCGTCACACACTGAGAGTTCTAAATTCATAGTTTTGTACACGGACAACGCCGAACCACAGTTGTCCCAATTACCTGTTATAACAAACCTCTTAACAGTTTGGAGGATTTTGTCACCCGCGGCCGCGATGCTTATCTCACGTAAAGACATCGATTTTGGAACAGCTTTTTGAGTTACATAGTTTATGTATTCTACTGCCAGGTTGTGTTTACCCGCGGTTTCATTTTTCACACGCAATAATCGCAAAATCGCATCAGCCGCGTTCGTTGGACCCGTTGATATTTAACCGTAAAGCTGTAGGGTTGCAAACGTTACGCCTGTTTTCCACTGGGCGAATTTGATCGCGCGAAGCGAAATTTTTCGAACTTCCACATGCTCTGTTCAATTTTCTGTCACATGATCTAACTGGAGCGAGCTGGAGGTTCGCTTCAGCGAAAAAGTGTGTTCGACCAGTTTCAACTTTTTTGCGGCGATATTTGACGCTAACCAATAAGATATCCGGAAATCCATCACGTGCCAAAACATCCCTTATTGTTATTGCAAAATGACCACCATTGACAATGTTCTACAGCAGATGATAAGATATACTTAATTTAATTTGGAAACATGAGTTTTGCTGATCTTGTCAATTTATCACACGTCAGTCATCAAATCTTGTTGGGAACATTCTGAAGCACCGAAAGAAATAGTCTGCATCTCGCAGTCAAAGTTGCTGATAACTGGAATATATTCACCATTTCGTTGTTCAACAGGAGTTTTTGGTTTAGTATATCTACCAGTTTCTATAGACAAAAAAACGATTAATTTACAACTGATATATCGAAACAAACTATAATCTGTCTGCTCGCGGTTACACTGTTTTGTTGACATGAAAACAAAGTAATCAATCGACGTATACGTAGAGGATTTCCTGTTGATCACGTCATGGCTCAGCGGCCTAGTTTTGGCATTGTCTAATTTATTAAAAATACCTGGTCATTACATTCAAGGTCCATCACCGAAGGGAATCAATGGACCGTTTTATACAACTGGACCAAAATGTGCCGGATATTACGCGTCGGTGTACATGAAATATAGCTAGCTCCTAACATAAACAAAGTTAGTGGGCCCATATAATATCTAGTCCACTTCTCCGCTCATCGGCCGATGAACCAAAGCTATTCCAGTGTTCATGATTTTCAACGCCTGTTTAAAAAGCGGGTGTTTTCAATTTGCTTGTTTGAGTCATGTTATGTTAATCTTGACAAAGGGTAGCCTAAACGATGTAAAAAAACTATCGACCTATATCACTGCTCCCACTTTTTAATTAAATATTTGAAAAGGCAAAATATAACCAGATATTTGAGCAATGTGAGGATGACACTCATGATGAATCAATATGTTTTTTTTAGAAATTAGGACCCCCCCCCCCCCCGCCCACACACACACACACACACTTACCTCCCCATTCCCGGCTAAAATGGTTGAGTACATACTCAGTGGAAGTCTACAACGTGTTGTTTTAAATGGGAAAGAATCGTCAGATACTGGTTCTTTCTGGGGTTCCACAAGGGTCACTAATAGGCCCTTGATTGTTTATTATATTCACCAACGACTCGGTCTCTTGTATCGGCCATTCGCAAAAATGTTTGTATGCAGACGACAGCAAGTTGTATAAGACCGTCACCTACATAGGTGACTGTGAACAGTTAAACCATATGGCAAACTGAACCTGGTTTTATACTGGTATAGTGATCGTTAATAACAGTCGAATATTGTATCTTCTTCCAACCTATATTCTGAACTTAAACCTGCTGATTTAATATTATTGTATGTTTCTACACCTAAACGATCTAAGCTTAATGTTAGAAGAATGTCTGTCTCGAACCAGGTACTTGTACATTAGTCTAAACTCTGGCCACTCTTTTTAAATATTTATAACATACAGCACTTTTTTAGAACATATGTCAACTCTTTATTGTATTAGTTATAACTTGCCTGAATCAGCTTCAATTTACACACCTTTAGAAAGCAAACGGTTTAAGGAAACAATTGTTTATCAATAGATATCTTAAAAGCCTTTATCTCCCTGTTTGTATATTCAAATTTATGTCTGTTTGAAATGTATATTCATAACATTGTTTTTGTTTCATGTCATATTTAACTCACGTATATTATTATGTAATACTTTGTATCTATATTATCAGAACTGTAAGTGGACATTTCGTCTGTTGTCTCTGAATTGAAATAAACCATTAAACTATCTATACAAAGACTAGGATCAATCCGATGCTAATATATATAATTTTCTCCGTTTATTTAAACAAAATGTTAAATATAAACAGTAAGAGGGTAAAACCATGGTAAAAAATAATGCTAACTTAGTTAAGAATAACCGTTTTGAAGACACTAATTACTAGCAAATTTAGTCATTTATTTATCTGAATTCATTCTCCACATTTTGGATTTATAAAACCATATTTATTGGATCACCTCTATTTTTCTTTATTGCTAAATAGCTGACACTGTTTAATATTTAGTAAGTTGGTCCCATTAATGAATGAGTAACTGAAAACAACCATGTTTTTCTTCTGTGCTCAAAGGTGTGGAAATCTACAGCGTGGTCGTTTATAAACCTATCATTCAACAACTATCAAACACGTTACCAACAGTAGTGTTCAGGACCAGGACTTCAGACAGGCGGATAACCGAATGTTCTCATCTCTATCAAAATATATCATTTGCCGGAAAAGGGGAGAACTTGAAATTATTTAATATCAATGGATGCGAACTGAAAAACTACACATCCAGGTTTGTTTATTTCTATTGACATTTTTGAAGAAATCATAACCAGCAGGAAGAATGAAAGATTTGAAGGAAACAGCAGTTGATCTGAGATGAATGGTCCTGTCATAATGAAAATACAAAGTGTAATTCTACAATTAACGGTTGACTATAGACAACATAAATGAGTGCGCTGGACTCATTATGAAAATTATTAAACATATTCATACTGTCACTGTGAAGGAGCTTTACTTTCCAACAAAGCATGTATTAATATCAGCTCGCACTATATTTTTGTTAGGCTGTGTTAATGTTTACTGTTTGAAGTACACATCCGTCATATAAGTGAAATATCTTTGGACACGGCGTTAAACACCAATCAAACAGTCATTTATTTCTGTCAAAGTACATCTTTTCCATTAAAGGCCAATATTTAAACAGCCTATTTCTTCATAATTCATGATGGTTTGTTTAACGTATAAACAGTTAAAAACTAAACATGCGAATATTATCGTCTCTCGGAGTTGTGACTTTGGTCTACTATGATTTCTTAAGTAACCCTTTTATAATTTATTGTCACTAACCCGCCATTTTGAGTCATAGAAAATTGTTTATATATGTGTGGATATTTTGTTACTGGTAAAAAGATCAATTCCGGCAACAATGGAGAAGTACGATAAATGACAGAATAAAATGTGATAATCGTAGATTAATAAAAACAGAATTTGGAATTGAAAGATATCTGAATGATTTAAGAAAAAGAATTACAATGTGTAAATTCCAATTGTCTAATCATTGTTTTGCCCATTGAAATAGGGCGGTACTCCTCTACTCCACGTGTATTTTGTAGAACATTGAAATAGGGCGGTACTCCTCTACTCCACGTGTATTTTGTAGAACATGTAAGGATAATTAGATTGGGGTGGATTTCATTTTTTTTTATGATGTAAAACTTTTGAAAACCTGCTGGTCAAATTAATCCCAAAGTGCTATACTAGTAAGGGAGACGTTAACCATTTAAAGCCTCTGTTAATGGGAACCAAAATCTATTACATACGCTAAAAGATTATATAAAAGAAGGTATAGCTACAAAAACTGAAAGATCTGGTGTTCAAACATTATAGTAAAACAGCAGTAAATGTTTTAAAAAGTGAATATTTCCGTGAAGAAAATCCTACAACTAATTGTGTTTTTATATTATACAGAAAGTAACCTCTGATACCACCCATGTATTGTAAGAGTGAAATAAAATGAAAAACAAAAATGAAAATGGTAGACATAAAGAAGAGTTTTGTTGTTTTTTCTCCAGGGAAACTTTTCAAACTTGTTTTAACCCGGGTGACCGTCTAGCGTTTATTGGCGATTCCAGAGTGAGACAATTCTACTGTTACCTGAAAGCCTCTTGGACCAA
>JAUELC010084772.1:0-12048 GCA_031471745.1 Cryptochiton stelleri
TATCTACACGTCCTTGAATAACATCAAATTAACATTGATATTTGGGTTTTGCGTTTCTTTTTTTGAAGAGTGTATGTATCTTTCTTCACATTCAGAATTTATTTAACAAATTGGCCTCGATAAAAAAAAATTTGCACGGAATTAATTTAATTTTGTGTGCAAATTTTGATTTTGGTTTTCAGATATTCAAGCCGTCGTCCATAATAAAATATTACATGGACGGCGACTGTTGCAGAACGTTGACTATTTGAGTAAATTGACTGTTTCAGGACAATGACCATTTCAGCAGAATGACTGCTCCTGGGCGATGACTATTTCTGTATAACTACCCTTTCAGGACGATGAATATTTCAGTATAATGACTGTAACAAGATGATGACTATTTGAGTATAACGACTATTACAGATTAAGAAAACAAGAAAAAAAATCCGAAGCCATCTTATTAGGAACAAGATGGTCTGTACGTCAACATGAATTAGAGGTGAACGTTCCCACAATCATGGGAGTACGTTCCCTCTTCTGTTTGGGAAGCAAGAGGGTGAATTGTAAGACAAAGTGACATGTTTTAAATTTACATACTTTTGCCAGAAAATTGTGGGGGGAGGGGGGCTCTCCACTCCTGACTCCCGGTCTGGTACGCCTATGTTAACAATATTCACGAACAACAGTATAAATATAAGTCTTCAACGGAAAACAGTAAAAAAATAAACTCTTCAACTCTTACTTCAATAATTTTGGAGCGTTTTTTAATGATATTGGCGTTTGTCTACAGTGATTCATAACAGTACTGAAAACATCCTGTGTATTTTCCCATCACGCCGTCGGTGCATAATGAATAGACGATAAACGTAGCAAAGAAATATTAAGTTTAAAAAATCCATACCTAAAAGGGAAATGGTTAGATTTTGTTTGTAATGCTGTTGAAGATTGTGGTCGTGAATAAATAGATGTTTATGGGATTCATCTATCGGAAAATGTCACTGACGTTTCTTTACAAGATTTAATCAGTAAAGTTAAGCATTCGATTTCAGCTTAACTGTAAGTCATTGTTTTGTTCGGCGAACATAATTGGCGACCGATAGTAAAATAGCAGCGAAGTAAGTTGAAATGTAACGTTCCACAATCCGGGAAATACTTAGCATCTTTGTATGAACATTAAAAAGATATCTACGGGAATCAAAACAAGAACCATAGTGAAATCACGGACACAAACTATATTGGTTTATAGGATGTAAGTCTAGCGACATCGTTTTGAGAGAGTATGTGAACAATTTATTAGAAAAAAATATACTGTCCTATTAAAGCGTGATTGGAAAAAATCGACTTGTGATTCTCAGCACCTTGTTAATGAATGTGATACTCATCACTTATTTACAATAAAGATCTGAGAATGATATAGGTCCGAGATTAACAAGTTTGATTAATAACATATAATACTTTGACATTTTTAGCTCTAAATTAGTTTTTAAGAGGCTTATTTTAAAACAGCTGTGCTTTAATCCTTCGAATACCAAATAGTCATCTCATTTATTAATTATTATTTATTGTTATCTATATTTAATGTACAACTAGTCATCGTTTAAATGTATGTTTTGTTATTTTATAACTAGTCATTATTTATTTGTATGTTGTATATATATACCCATGCATTGTCCATGTACTGTATAGGATTACTAGTGGACTGTAACTGGAGTAAATCCGTTGGTCAATTTGGGAATAAATACTTCTTTTTTTTAAAAACCTTTTGTTTTGGCTTTTGGGTTATGTTTGTATACAACGGAGAGCCTTTGTGTTATTAATTCGGAGATAACCGTAACTATCAAATTGCAGGCTTATTAGTGTTTTGTTTGATTGAATAATTTATTGATTAATCAATCAATTGCTGCATGTGAAAGGAATCGATAATATAGAATTAAAGAACAGTATTCTCATAGTGTTATAGATTATGACCCGTCTCACAAACATATATATTTGTGTTCTACATGTTTACAAAACATCGAAAGAGAAAACTCGAATTAGAATACAGCTACCGTTAAAGTTAATTAGAACACATCCTGTATAGGATTGATCATAACCGTAGTGAAAGCAGACATTTCGTCGACTGATGTGTTTTAATAAACCAAGGAGGAAAATGTCACTAATGTTGTTTTACAAGATTTATAATTGGTTATATTAAGAATTCGATAACAGCTTTACTCTATTCAACTGCTTTGAACGGCAAACAACATTGCCCACGGCAGTAACTTGACAGCGACGAGAGAACAGACATCTCGAGAAAAAGAATCCCACAAAGCGAACGCATGTGTGGACAATTAACCAACAACTATAGGATTGAAAACAAGAATCACAGCGAAATCACTGACACAAATTATCAGGTATTTGGTTAATAGTATATACAAACTCGTGTTGAAAGAGTCCATAAACAAAGTATTATTGCTGCTGTAATATCGAAAACAAGATTAGAAGAAAACGAGTCGTGGTTTTCCGCACTTAGTTAAAAGACGAGAAACTTTTCGTTACTGAATTAGATGACAGCTTTCGCAATCCGTCGTCACAGAAGACTGAATTTGTTCGATTAAAGCACGTGGCTAAAAGAGTCATTTTGAACCAAAGTTTAGGCGATGTTATGGTTATAGTAGGAGCTAATTGACTCTGTCGACCGTAGTCTTTAGGAATCCGACTTTTTTCTCACTGAGTACATTCCATAACCACAGACTATTCGCTACTCCAAAACCTTTCTCAGTTCTATGTCAATCTGAGAGTCCTTTTAATCCTATACATGAGTCTTGATCAATATTAACAGCTTGAATATTTAATATCTTTGACAAGAACAAAACGCTTCTTAGTTTTATCAAGACCGACAAATATCGAGCACCGAGTTTACTGTCTAGTGCTACTCTGGCGGTTTAAAGCCAATGTACGTTGTTAAAACAATGTCTGTTATAATTTAGTACCGTATTTAAACAATTGGATACTTTCAAAAAACTCCTGGAAAAGACAACTGTGATTAATCGATTCTAATGAGTGTCATTTTGCACTTTTTTTGGCAACTGATAACCTCTGAATAACACTATACAAAGAAGATATCTATTTTTATAAATGAAGAGAGAAACATTTTCTTTCCTCCACCGAGATTCGATCCCAGGACCTTTGGGTTACAGGCCCAACACTACCGACTGAGCTACAGAGGCTCACGATAGAATGCGCCCCGATTTCTAACCCAGTGAAGACTGCATTTCTCTCTCTACATACAGCAATGACACAGGGACGCTAAAGTATAGTATCTTTTTGATCTCGATATTACGGTGGCATATTTCTATTTCTATAAATAAAGAAAGAAACAATTGTTTGCATCCACCGGGATTCATACCCGGGACCTTTGGGTTACAGGCCCAACACTATACTGACTGATGCTTTCCGAATTCTAGCCCAGTGAAGACTGCGTTTCTCTCTATATATACATAAATCACTGACACAGGGAACTTAACGTAGTATCTTTTTGATCTATACATTATTCATAAATGATTTTTTCTTGAATAAATCCGAAAGCATGTTTCTGGCATACATATATTTTTTATAAATGAAGAGAGAAAAATTTGCTTGCCTTGCAAATTTGGTTTGCGACCTTTGGGTTAGAGGTAATGCTTTATCATCTGATTCAAGTGTTGAAGCGATCTGTGCCAAATCTGTTAAATGGTTGGATTGCCTTTAATCGTCGAAATCTCTTTTAACCTTTTTTAATAATCTTGTTAGGTGGTTTAAAACTTTTCAATCTTCACAGTTATATTGATTTATTTGTCCATGACTTGTATTTAAGCTGTTAAATTGATATTTGCGATGACAGACTAGACATTGAAACATTGACGAAAAAAAACAAACCCGGAAAACATTAACTCTTTTGCAGTCTTTTGTATTTAACCTGAATCTATGTGATTTCCCCATATATACCGCATTATAATACATAATCAGTTTGCTTTATTTATTACTGACTTCATCGGTTCTAATTTTCGCGTTTCGTTAATTTAATGTACCATCTTTCTTTGTTGGTGTGAGTAATTTTTCAACTTTGTTTTACCCGTAAGTCATATTAATAAATAAATAAAATAAATAAATACAAATTACCTGCATTAACTAGAGCAAGCCTTAAACATTACATGCAGATCGTTTTCAAAAAAACTATAATGACCATCATGATAGAATGCCAAAGGAACTTAGCATTCGATAATTTGTCGGAATCATACGATTTTCGCAGAACACCAACAGTACCGCTCCCAGTTTGTCATTGGAGATGTTATTCTACCCCATAAGTTAATAATCTTTTCGGTCCATTGTCATACACTTCAGATAAGCAAACACATATTTCACCCCAAGCCCTTGGATAGAAGATATAATACACCCGGCACACCAACATTCATTAACCTGAAAGCATTGTGATGTTACTTAAGATCACTGGCTATACATTTGATAAGTGTCAGCTCCAAAGCCCGAAGAAACTGTAGTGGTGTAACCCTACACACCGGCTTCTTCAGATTCTAATTCCAGATAATCGATAAGAGTTCCTTAGATCTTTCTCTGGGATAGTCAGTGTACTCATGGGGCATAGCTATATCGAAGAGTTCTGTTACACATGTCGACCAGCTTGGAACAGGAAATAAACAATTACCTACAACTTTGATATTTTGTATATTAACAAACATTGTCGACGTTACAAGTGTTGTTAAATGTTAGATAGAGCCTTCTTCATATTGCTTTACTTCCTTACTATTTCTCTTTATCCCCTTTCGGAAGTGTCACATATTGATTTTAGTTTTGAGACACAGTAAACTGGAAATGCGCCAGTGAATCGATATTACATGAATGTGTTTCTCCCCTCCCTCACATAGATATGTATTTTGTTCCATTTCAGCACTGTTGAATTATTTCTGTCGGTGCATTATTCGCTTTAGATCAGATTATGTGATCGACCAATGTCACCATGGAAAAGGTACGATGACACGATCGCGATGCGCTATGATGAAAATGTTTCGATGGGACGAGGACAATGCTCGATGGCTCGATAGCAATGGTATAATGGCATAATGGAGATGGTCAAATTTCTTCGCCAGTCGGATTGACATGCCTATTGCTTCGCACTGTTTACTCTTGCTATGAGTCTGCAAGTGCATACATATTAATACTTTTGGATCGAACAGCGGAACGCGTTCTTGAATGCGCATTGGCAAGTCAGACCGTCTAACAACGAAGCGCTTTGTCTTCTGGTTTCACATGCGCAATGCTCGCACTGTACAGTAATACATGAGTTTGGGTTGAACAGTGCGTGCTTTGTCAATGCGCCTGCGCATAGTAGCCTACAGAGGAATCGGGTGGTTGGATGGCGCTAAAATTTTACTATCGCCACCGTAGCATCGCCATTAAGTCATCGGACATCGCTATCAAGTCATCGTACCATCACATATCGCCATCGTATCGTCATATCAATGAGCATCTCCATCAAGTCGTCATGTCATCGAGCCTCGCCACCAAGTCGTGTCATCGAGTATCTCCATCAAGTCATCGAGTATCTCCATCAAGTCATCGTATCATCAAGTATCGCCATCAAGTCATCGTACCAACGAGCATCGCCATCAAGTCACTGTACCGTCAATCATCGCCTTCAAGTCATCGTGCCATCGAGAATCGCCATCTAGTCATCGTATCATCAAGTATCGCCATCAAGTCATCGAACAATCGAGAATCGCCTTCAAGTCATCGTGCCATCGAGATTCGCCATCATGTCATCGTGCCATCGATCATTGCCATCAACGTACGATCGCGCTCCGTCAAATCATCTTTTTTAAAAGAAAACAAAAAGTTGCGTCACAGACAGCGGAGATTCAGGTTGACATCAGGCCTATTCTCATTAAGAATATTAACGAAATGTGATCAAATCCTCTTCCATATACTAAATTTATCATATCTGTTTAACACCATTAATTTTTTAGGAACGCAACAGTTTTAAGAAAATTAAAATACCGATTCATGCAACACTTAGCTGCATTAAAAATCTTTGTTAGAACACTGCACAATCATTAAAATATTTAACATTATTAAGGATAAATTACGAATAGGGAGAGGAAGCAATCTGATGGACCATGGATTGTTAAGAAATTTGGTAATAATTCAATGTTATAAAACGGACATCTTGTTTTGCTTCTAGAGCTATCTACTAAAAATGTTCAAAGTTACGGAGAAAAAACCCACCATATAATAAACCAGTAGCTATGTGATCAAATATGAAGATTTGTTGGATGGAAAATGAGTGACGTCACACTAATATGCAAACATCATATCAGAGAAAGCAGTGATGTCTTGGAATGGTTGTGATGTTGTGATTTTAAGCACTTGTCAATTGATATACAATTCTGAGAAAATATTTATAGTTAATACTGTGATATTATTTGTTGAGGTTACTAGTCCCTGTTCGACTTAAGCATGGTGTGCCAAATAATACAAAAATTAGGAAATCATAATTTGTTTGTACGGACCAAGTTTATTATTTACCATGGTCCTGTACCGACTTCCTATTCTAGTATGTGGACGTAATCTAAGAATGAACACAATCAGAACTATCCCAAAACAAAATGGAGCCTTTTTTGTGAAATGCTCTTGGTATTATTTGTGGTAATATGTGCCGGTCTAAAACACAATGTTATTAAATGCGTGTTCAAATAAATAGATTATGATCCCTTGGTAATAGATGGTCTTTGTGTGTTCAAGCGGCTCACCAAAGTTCAACACAGTTGACTCAAGACATTACAACAGATTTCCTTGGAGTGACCTTATCGTGGACTGAAACATATATTTTGTCAACAACTTGATTTTAATGAACTTAGTAGGAGTTAAGGTTATTGTTCAGTAATATTTACCTTATCGATCTAAATCTGAAGAAATCAGACCTATTCGTCACATAATAGGCGGCAATTCCATACCCACATGCTTCTGTTTCCTGACAAACATTTCTAAGACCTCAGTAAATTTGACACGCTCTTCAATCCCACATGATTTAAGATCAATGATAACAGTCTATATTTAATATCTCTTAAACAACAATAAAACACTGCTTACTTCTATCAAGGCCAGTAAACTAAAAGCGTCCGGTGTAAAGTCTTGTTTGATTCTGGCGTTTTAAAGTCACGTTATATAAACAAAGTCTGGTGTAATTTAGCACCGAATATAAACAATGAAATACTCCAGAAGGACTTGATATTACACAAGCAAAAATTTTAAAAAGTAAAAAAAAAATTATTTCTAAAACATTTTCACGAGTAATAGATCTTTATTAATCAGCATTATCTCACTTTAGACGCCTATGGATTACATAGTACCTCGACTTATTTTCGATTTGTATAAAAACTGTCTTAAATTGAAAATATACTTAAATATTAGCATGTATATAAGCGAAAAATGTACGCATCTTTAAACAATCCTATTGATTATTCTTTTGATAAATCCTATTGTATCCTATTAAATCCCTAGTATTTTTGTCATTTTGATATAACGCTCTCTTAGTTAAAACAGTGACTAGTTCTGAAAATCACGGACCAAATCGCAGACAGTAAATGTCGGTCAAAAATGTTCTAAACTAGTATATGTTTTTATTAAGAGAGTGTTATCCAACAAGAACGGAAATGCCGTTGAAGGTAACTCCATAAACACAAAACTATTTTATAAAACATTTTTACGGTAGCTTATAGGGGGCATTCATGTGTTTTTCCATCGACTTTCCACCGCGGAGTAAAGTCGATGTAAACGTTTCACCGCGGTGAAACAATTTTACCGCAGTGGAAAGGTTTTCACCACGGTGTAATGTTTCTACCGCGGTGTAAACCGTTAAGGGGACATTCCTGGTTTTTTTTACTTTTCTGTCTTTTTCATCGACTTTACACCGCGGTGGAAAAGTGTCGACCGTGGTACACCGCGGTGTAAAGTCGATGGAACAACACAGAAAAGTAAAAAAAAAAATGAATGTCCCCTCTGAGCCCCTGTACATATTGATTCAGCACAATAATTTCGGTCAACGAAATTATGTCTGTAATGTACAGCTAATTTCTTCAGAGTGGGTACTGTTTAGAGGCAGAAAATGTATCATGCACAGAAAGAAAAAAATTATCTGTAAAATTGCAACGAAGTTGCCTTTTGTCCAACCTAAACAGAACAAACTGCCATTTCTTAGGGATATATTATACGTCAACCAACCAATATCTATTGTGAGGCATATTACGCCACGCCTTAAAATAAAGGAATTTTGTCGCTAAAACATTTCACGAAACAATTGCTAAATACATTTTGTAAACCACTATGTACAAAATAAATCTTCCTCGCTCAGATGCCAGTAGTAATATTTTTTAAATAATGCGGCTGTATTGTAGGTCCTTCTTATTTCTGAACTATGGAAAACTTGAACACTTGTTTCACTGGTATATGTTTGGCAAACTTGAGCTACGACTTCCACCAGATCTTACATTTGGTAACTTGTACGACGCTAATGTAAAATGTTATCATATCGTAAATCATGTATGTAAACCTTGGGATATGATCTAAACGCTATTGCATTTGCAACCAAATAAAGGTTAATACTAACGTGCAGCTGCCAAATATTTCGTAGTCAATGTATTCTTTATTTTGGGATAACACTCTCATTTTCGTGTTGTTTAGAAAGTGAAAATGCACAATGTTTTCGTTATTTTGGGACGACACTAATTGTTAGAACATATACCAGTTCAGAAAATGTTAAAGACTGACATCAGTACGGGATTCGAATGCACATTCCTCAAAGAACCGACACATGGCCGGCATATACTGCGGGCGACTTGCTGCCTTGCTGTATGGTAGGTTAGATTCCTTTACGGATCTAAGCTTGCACAATTTGCTGAATTAGTACCTATTCCATCTAACAGAGTGTCGTCAAAGAATAAAGAAAATACTGTTACTTGTCACTTTCTAATACAACGACAAAATTGGACAGGAAAATAATGATCATATGGTGATTTTTTGTTTGCCTGAGTTTAATCTGATGTCTAATGATATCTTTGACATTCTTACAATGTCTTCTCCGGATCTTTTTAACTTCTAAGAATTTATTCATAAACACTGAATGGTGAACAACAAAGTTAATTTGAAAGAAAGTTAATACGTAACAACGAACATACAACGACAGCTAAATTGTTAAATTTTAGACACTTAGGCTATTATGAAAAGTGATAACTTTGCAAATCGATGAAATCCAATAAAGTATACATATACAAACAGAGAGAATATGAAAAACATATGTTTACATTTAAACCAAAACATTTGATCAACTTTATCTTAGGCAATAGTGCAATATAGAATTTTCAGCCTTGCAGTACAAATGTTACAGTTAGAGATTCGTAATCGGCACATTTTGATAAAATCTATGAAATCCACATTTGCCTATATGGTACATAAGTCTATATATTACAAATAATAGAATATAGAAAAAAAATATCGAAAGTAATATTTACTCAACGTTTCCAGATGTCGCTATTAATTGTAACATGACATGAAATATATCGAAAAAAACCATTGTTTAACAGTTTGCAGTTTGTAAAATGCGAATTAGATATGACTGTCAAGAGTAATTGGCCTTTTTACTGCTGTTAGATCTTCGGATTGTTTCTTCATATGTCAATGATGTTTTCCCCGGAAGATGCTCCACTGATCTTAAATGATGTCCCCTATCCCAGAGAAAAGGGAACATAATACCCTCCAAATCTAAACAAGGCTATAAAGCGAATAACTGGCACTTTTAAATGTTGAAATGTTTATTTTATTGAAACAGGAAAACAGTAAACAATTAAGTGATTTGATTAAAATGATGTAATAAATAGATATAATAATAACTAGTGAGAAAAGGACACAACAACTCCGATTTAAACCACTACTATTAATTGGTGGGTGAAAGCGGTCCTAGTCCGCCTGTGCTTGTTTTCTGCTCATTTTCTCTACTTAAGCAAGTTGAAGAAAATAACAACAAATGTTATCCAAGTTGATTCCCTCCATATATGGTGAAGATCCGACCATAACCTTACTATAGCCAGGACAAGATCTTACAACCTTAGCTTTGAAAGAACATGAATGGTTTCAGGAGTCAATTGTTGATTGTTTACATTCTAACAAAATTAGGAGGATCTCACCTAAACTATGGAAAATGCACAGAAAATCTGGATCTAGATCAGACGCCCACAATTAATCGTTTAAAGGTTCAATAGCAGTATTCGAAATCAAATCATCGTTGATTCATAAAAGTTTCATCATCGACTTCCAATGAAAACACCCAGACAAGAAGAAGCTGTCCTGAACTATTAATACTGCAGGTTACACATTTAATATGTCATTACTAAAATTGCAATGTATATTTTAAATGGATAATTGTGATAATTATGTTGAGGACAAAACCACTCTGATAAAGTTATCTGCATTTGCTGTTCTTTCCATAAATAAGACCGATATGAATAATATCTACTTATCGTTTCAGAGGTTTTCAGGATAGGGAATGTTAACCCTCTATAGAATTAAATAACTTTGGTAACAATCACAGGGTTCGGTACCATAGCTATCTTTCATGGATATAATAACAAAACATCATATTTGTATTAAAGTGATTCATTTAATGACATAAACAATACAATGTTACATGTAACGAAACTTTTTTTTTCCTACTCAGTAATATCAGAAGTTAAAAAAAAAACAATTTTGGGAATTAGTGTATTTTCGAAATAATATATTGGAATTACTGAGAGGCGGTAAGATAAAGGATCCTCGAATCTGATTACCATACCTGACAACACAGCATATGTATCCAACAGAAATGGTGGAGGTCTTATTTCATACATGAGTAATAACCTTAAATCTTATTCTGTTTGGAATGACATTTCTAAAAAAGGGGACTTAAACACGAATTGGCTATCCTATTAAATAGGACTTTGTTTCATCCACCAAGTAAAAAATTAAAATTAATTTGATTTATTGCATTCGAAAACATAATACAAAGAAGAAAAATAGAAAAGTAAAATGTGTATTGATGGGAGATTTTAATATAAGTCTCTGTAAATCTAATGAATATGGTCCATCCGAAACAGTTGTTAAATCTTTTAAAATATAATTATAACATTCTTTACAAAACCTACCTGAGTTGCGGAATTATCTGTAACACTTATTGATATCATATTATTTCAAATTTTCACCAAGATAGTCTCCTTTCTGGTATCTATTCTATAGTATTAACCGATTTTTCTGAACGCTTTTGAATTGCCCATTAAAACATCCCTAATTACCACAAAAGTGATAAAAAGTGATAAGATGTACACATCTGTAGTGATCCAGAAGTACATTCCCGTTTTAAACTACAGTATATCGAAACAAACTAAAGCACATTTTACACTGTGAAAAACGGAATTAGTATGCGCACTATTGAGTCAATGTGAAAACAAGGAAACGGGGAAACTGTAAAACGATTATTAAATTCGAAATGGAAACTGCCCTCCACATATAAGATGAATAACGTTGAAACATATGCTCGGTCAAAATTGGGAATCATTTCAAGCAACATTTCGGTGGAGTTACAAAACACCTCGAGTGAAAATTGCAACCCACCAAACAAACAACAAATCTATAGCCTTCTTTGCATAAGAAAATCACACTATGTTATTATCTAATCTTTGCCATTATGGGTTTCGCGGAGTCAGCCAACAGTGGTTCAGTAACTATTTAAATGATGGCCCACTGAAAGCTGTGGTGTTCCACAAGGTTGTATAATTGATACAACTATGATTCTCATTTCCATAAATGATATTATACATCTCATTTATTAAAATGTATCTCCTTGCTGATGATACAAGTGTGTTAATTAGAACTATAGCCTATTTATTGACAATAAACATGCAACCTTCCTGAAGTAAAGTCTTGGTACTTATGTATTAATGCTACGCTGATTTATTTCAAACACATCAATTCAAACACACTGTAAAGAAATGTTTTTTTTTTAATTTT
>JAUELC010084883.1:0-12047 GCA_031471745.1 Cryptochiton stelleri
TAATATTCATGTGTAATAATTTTACAATTATCATAACTAATTAAAATTAATAATATATGATCTTCTGAATGAAACGTCCATTAGCTAATACTATTGGCTGACTGGTCGTTTTTTTTGACAGAGTTAACTGTCCTTTATAAACTATTTGGCTATCAACAGAGTTAACTGCCCTTTATAAGTCGAGGTACACTTTGTCCAAGATTCTCCTTTCAATCTACAATGGCTACTGCGCATGCCACACCGATCTTAGAAAATAATCACTATATTTTCTTTAAAAAACGCACTGGAAAAACGTACGATGCGCTGGCAGAAATCAACCACCATACGTAAGGCAGTGTGCCAGCAAAACTTGAATATGTGCAAGTCACTGACAACAAAGAATGGAATCAAGCTACATTACAATACAACCACAGGACGCAGTGCATGACTTAAATAAGAAAAAGCTGCGAACTTACTCTGCTTGGCGCCACAACAAATGAACGTCCTGTTGGCCAAACGCGCAGGATGCACCTTCCTGACAAAGGAAACTCCCGTCAACCACCTCCATATGGAAGTTGCACGATCATAACTTTGGCACTGTCATACGATTAGAATATCCGTATGTGATGTATCACAAGCATGTTGTGGTTTCAACAGACGCCCATTTTCATTATAATTGTGTAAATCTGCAAAAGTGTGATTTATCGCTGAAAATATTCTATCAATCTTTGTGTTTAGTTGATATGTGACGAGTAAGGTTTGATTTTACGGCGAACCGTTTACCTCAAACAACACTTTTATTTAAGTTCCTATTGATATTTATGCTGTTATTTTATCAAATGTACCTCATGCCATCCTTGGTGGTCCTTTGAGTGAAATACATAAATCTGAATCCTGACACAGTAAGCGCCCGCCAACCACCAGCACCAGCAGTCCAACGATCACAATTATCCCACTGTCATACGATTAAAAAATCAGTAATTCTTGTATCATAATCATGGTCTGGTTCCAACACAGACCCATTTGCATTACAAATGGGCAAGCAAGGTTTCAGTGCTATATTAATGAACGTCTATATCACATCCCTGTGGTGTGCCAGTCTGCGTTATCATTCAAAAATATACTGTCAGTCTTTGTGTTTAGTAGATATGTGACGTTTAAGGCTACTTTTTTGGGTAAACCGTTTACCACAAACATCACAACCATGTGTTTTTTTCTTTGGTATGAGTCAGGTAATGAGTTGTAAGATTCTGTAAGGTTTTGAATTGCCACAGAGTTTGCAGAAATATGGTCTCACTTCTGAATGTACATCACATTCATACTTTTTGGCATTTGTGTGAACATCAGTGTGGTATGTCATGCGAAATCTAGTTCTAAATCCGTTACCACACACTTTACAGTTGAAAGATGACACCTCAGAATCAGAATGGACAAATAAATGGGCGTTTAAATAACGCCTGCCCGTAAATTTCTTGTTACATAGATTACAACATAGTTTTTCATCAGAATGGATTCCCATGTGTTGTTTTAGATGTTTCTTGCCCTTAAATGTCTTACTGCACAGATTACAACCCCATTGTGTTTCATCAGAATGTATTACCATGTGATCTTTTAGATGTTTCTTGCCCTTAAATGTTTTACTACACAGATTACAACTCCATGGTCTCTCATCAGAATGGACGGGCATATGTGAAGTAAGTCCACTCTTGCGCTTAAACACTTTACTGCACTGTTCACAACTCCAGGGTTTTTCATCAGAATGACTAACCATGTGTTTCTTTAAATTTCCCTTGGTGGTTAATCTCTTATCACACAGTTTACAATCCCATGGGCTTTCGCTGGAATCCATACTGTTGGTTTTATTCACTTCACTTTCTCCCACATCACTTGTTTCCCTATCTACGGTGTGTTCCACCATTGTCTGTGGCTTTTGTTGAATCTGATTTCCAAAATGTTCGACCCAGTAATATGTTATGAACACCTGCAAATAGAATAAAAAAATATAGAATAACACAAAGGTAATACTGTACTGCTGATAAAATGCATAAAAATAAACTTATATACTACACTCAATTGTACACCTGCTGATCAAAGCTCAGTTAATCCATGTGAAGCCTGACAGCTTGGAGTTAAGGTTATTACACCAAATCAAGTAAAAAATTACCTCTCACTGCTACACTTACATAGCGTGTGCTACATATTCATTCAGCTAAGACTTAATTAGTATTCATAATGACATTGTGTTTATGAGTTTATGATCACAAGCTGAGCTGCTTGTTTCCTGAGTATTAAACATAGGACTGCAATGTTGTTGATAGTATATCACACCTGTCACTCCTTTCTTCTAAAATGTGAGTTTTGAAACGAATTTGATATCAGCCACCTTGTTAGTAGGCTCATCAATTTGAGAACTGACGTGTTAAAAAATAAACTCAGCTTACAGCGACTTCATATTGCCTTCAGTTGAATCAACCCAGCCTACCTACAGCCATATAACAATATCATCTACCTGTATTAGACGGCCTACCCACAGTAAAACCAACAGGTTGCGCATAGATCTCCGGTGTAAACTAGTCTCTACGTAGGACAAAACTAAGTGTATTCCTTTCCTTATACATTTATATGGATATTTTTCTGTTTACTTTTATAAATAATCAATATGTCTTCACAGTAAGCTGAACAGACAAACAAAAGAAAACGCGGCGATCTAAATATGTCTGAGAAATCACCCCCAACCCAAAAAACACAGAACAGTCCCCAACAATCCTGACATACATATATTCATAGCGGCTATTCACTGCCTCACTAATATCAAAGCAACTAGATTAGCAGAAGCTAGGATAGAAAAAGATATAAAACAACAAGCTGTGGACGTAAAATCAGTATATGAAATGCCCGGGGGAGACCTTAAAGTAGTATGTCATTCTATAACATAATTTGATAATTTTTAAAACTAGATTTGCTAAAACCTGTAACCGTAAAGCTGATTAACAGACGCAAGGAACAATGTAAAACAGTCATATACGGTATTGTCCGTAATATTAAAATAAATGATATAGTCCCGACATTATCTAAACAAAATGTTGTCTTAGGTAAACGATTGCAAACAGACAAAAGAGAAACAACCAGTATCATGTTACGTTTTAATGGGACGAAAATTCCCGAAACCATTCTACTCTGGTCACGTAAAATGATAGTAAAACCCTTTTATGAACCCCCAAAGAGATGTTTATATTGTCCAAAATTATGCACGCATATTGCTAAATATTGCAGATCGAAAACTGTATTCCCAACATGTGCAGGTCTTCATACATATGAGCAATGTACGGAAATACAAAAGAAATGTGCGAATTGCAAAATGAACCATAGTTCAGGCTGGAAAGGGTGTGCATATTACAAAAACGCGAAAGCGGTAGAGAACGTCAAGGTCGAAAGGGTTATCTCATATCCACAGGCTGTTCGAGAAACTAAAATTAACATGAGACAGAATCAAACCATTTACCCTTCAGATCAAACAGAGGACAAAACAAGCCCAAGTGAAAACCCCAGAGTAACAAACGACAACAATAGCATTGCACAGACAAAGGCGACTATAACAATGGACAAGCTGGACAACCTGGGTTCATCAATATAATAATCAACACCGTCCATTCAAAACCTACAGCGTGCAAAGCAGAAGTCATAGCTAATATTGCAGGGGATTTCCTCAACTGGGAACTTCGGTCAAGTGACATAATAAAGTGGGGTTTTAATAATAAATACAAAGTTCCAACATCGACACCAGTCAAACACTGTGAAAGCATATCACACAGTAACAATACCATACATACGTCAATGTGAGTAAAGCTCACAGCAAATCTCAATTTAACAGCACACACACAGATCATTCAACATACCACAATTCACACTCCTTGAATGGAATGCTCATAGTCTTTGTAAAAACGGCGCTAATCTAAAAGTTGCTGCACGGGATATCAACCCTGATATTATATGGATAAACGGAACATTTTTTAAACCGGGAAATAGTTCCAAAAACAATTATAAAATTAATGGGTACAAACCTCATAGAGCCGACCGGCTTACAGGATTATGCAGAAAGAACCTAGTACTTATCAAAGAAACATCATACACGAAAAGTTAGAAAAAAGCCCCACCAACCATAGTCTCGAATGGCAAGCAATTCGAATCTTCCAAAATGACAAAGCCATACACATCATTAATGCCTACAATCATGGTCCCTTACAAATTATTTCTAAAACAGAACTTGACTATATAACAAATAAATACCAAAATCCATGATAATATGCGGAGACTTTAACAGTCATAACCCAATTTGAGACGATGACTGTCTAATGGCAGACGAGAAAGGCCAAACAGTTGAAAATTGGACGTCTGAAAATAACCTAGCTCACCTAAACAATGGCGAAGGTACACGTATAGATATGAGCACTGGAAAACTCTCGGCTAATGATGTAACTACCGCATCTCCCGGTATAGCCGCCAAAGCTGAATGGGCAGTTGTACCGGATACACTCGGTGGTGATCACTTTGCCACACCAACAACTTTCAACATGAAACCAGACACAGACAAAAATAAATTCCCTCCAAATTCCAATGCTCAAAAGCTGATTGGGTTGGTTTCCCATATGACTGTAACAATATGGATACCACTATTCAACAATAACATAGACATCTTTAACAAAAACCTAACCACCGCCTTAATTGATGTCGCCAAAGAACACATTCCGATATCTAATAATACATTTTTCAAAAACCCTGTACCCTGGTGGAACTTAGAATATGAGAGAAATATATCTGCAAAGAAAAAGGCACTAAAAAAACGTAAACGATCTAGGCTCATGATCGACCATGCCATATACCAGCAACTTTAAAACTGTAGCGGAGAAATCCGTTAAAGAAGCAGTCAAAATGTTGGGAAGACGTCTGTGACACTCTTAACACTGACACAAATTCAAAGAAAATATAGAATAAAATAAAAAATATGCATCAGGCTTTTGATCTTTTTTATGACATTTTATACGCAATCATGAGAGATTGCGATCCAATCTTTAAACTTAAAAACAGGAAATATCCATGCTGGTTTGACAAGGATCTGATAAGTCTGATTAGGGAAAAAGAGTGTGCCCGAAAAGAATATATTAAGCATGGAAAAATTCGTAATTCTGAGTTTTACAGAACGTTTTCATGTTTGCGAGCTGAAGTTAAGAAGGCTCAGTCCTGTAAATATAAAGAATATATAGTGTCAATTGAAAATAAAATAGACGAGAATCCAAAAAGATTTTAACATTATGTGAAATCATAAAAGTGTGAGGGTTTTATACCCACCGTTATGTCATTCGGTTGCACCGAATCCAGCGACGTAATTGATATAGTAAGCCTGTTAGTAAATATTTTTATTCTGTATATAACACCGATGATATCACCGACTACGCGGATGTAAACATAGTTACCATCAACACATATGCTGTCTCACATTGCTCTATCAATTACTGAGGTTAAGAAGGTACTAGCTGAAATAAATCCTAACAAAGCTTGTGGCCCAGATGATATTCCACCTGTTATACTCAAGCAATGTGCTTATGAGCTATCAATACCCTTATGTAAATTATTTAATTTATCCCTTACTTTAGGTGAATTTCCAACTGTTTTTAGAAAGAAAGCAAAGATTATCCCAATTTTTAAATGGATTACCATGTGCTGATTTAGAGGTACCTTGCGCTTAAAGGTCTTGTAACACAGATTATAACTCCATGGTTTTTCATCAGAATGGTTTACCATGTGCTGATTTAGATATACCTTGCGCTTAAAGGTCTTGTAACACAGATTATAACTCCATGGTTTTTCATCAGAATGGATTACCATGTGCTGATTTAGATGTACCTTGAGCTTAAAGGTCTTGTAACACAGATTATAACTCCATGGTTTTTCATCAGAATGGATTACCTTGTGCGGATTTAGATGTATCCTGCGCTTAAAGGTCTTGTAACACAGATTATAACTCCATGGTTTTGCATCAGAATGGACGGACATATGTGTTGTAACCTTCTATATTGGGAATCAGGGACTTGTATTTTAGCCTGTGTTTATATGTACACATCTGGCGAAGACAGTTTTTTTTATTAAAAAAAACATATGGTTTTAGGGCCGCTTCGCGTATATGGATTTCGCGGTCCTTCGATCACATCTTTTTATTTTCTATTTGGTTTACATAGAGTTTTTGAATCACGTGTTCATTTGCATATTTACTAACAATAATAATTTTAACAATAAAGTTCCAATACTAATAACAATATTGTATAAATATAAAATAAATAACCTAGACTATCTACACTATGTACAAAAGTTATGATTGATATAGTTTTATAATTAAATTTAATTTATATTTATTTTAACATTATAGGATTGTTCTAGATTTCTTGTCTCCTCTCAGTCTTCTGCACACACAGCCGTCCAGAAAAAAACTACAGATTCCTGTACACAAAGAACCGATCATAATGTTGGCTTTTTGTTCTTTATCCCGTAGATAGTTGTAGTTCCTTGGAAGCCAGTATAAATCTGTGCCTGTAACAATACTCTACCTGAGCAATACTCTGAGTGAGCATAGCGGAAGACTGCAGGCCTTCAGTCTAGGGTTGCATTTGATGATTTACGCAGAGTTCAAGGAATCACATATTTATACTATGGTCTAATATTTATTTCGATGTCTGTAGCCTCTGGTAGGTTTCTTTGCGTTTTCATTGGATCCTTATTTAAGATGGGGTTAGCGATATTACATTTAGTATATATTTGTAATATATGAAGAGAGAAAAATTTGCTTGCCTCCACCGGGATTCGAACCCGGGACCTTTCGGTTACAGGCCCAACACTCTACCGACTGAGCTACGGAGGCTCACGATAGAATGAGTTCCCGAATTCAAACCCAGCGAATAACGCAATGAACTTCTCACAGTGCAGAATCTCTAAACGTTTTCAGTTTTATTTTGTCGTAAACATTATAGGAGGTAAGATGTTTTAAAATACGAAAGATTTTGACAAATCCGATTATATTGTTGACGATGTAAGATGACAGCTTTTTTCCTTGTTTGTTTTATTTCTGAAACGTCTCCTGTGCCTATGTCATACGCTACTGTATTGTGCAGCTCCTACAGTGTGTCTATGGCTACACCAAGTTTATGACGGACAAGTACACTTAGGAGAAACGTTCTTTTAGTTTAAGTATGTTTAAACAATGGTATTCTGATATAGGTAGAGAACTGATTGAACCTGTGTGCATGTTAATGTGATATCGGACTATCGTTTCTCCTGGGATCCTGGTTACCTGACCTATGCAATGTTTTCTAGAAAAAAAGACACATAAATCTCTAGCGTTTGTGCCTAACTGTTGAACACAAGTCTTATATATTTCACTTTTGCTCTTTTGATTAACGTGTTGATCAGCTAACTATTACATTTGTCATTTATATGGAAAATAAACGAGCTAAATTTAGAAAACTGGACTAAATGTTTTGGGAATTTTTCTGATACTGCAACCCTCTGACGTTTTTACTTTTTATACCCTTGAAAAGTCATTGAACCAGAACTGGGGAAGAATGGTGACTGGTGAATATTGAATTGAACGATTTAACAGACCTGGAACTGATGTATGACAGAACACGCCACTAAAACAAAATGTTACAGATAATGTGTCACACAAACATGGCGACTTTTCCATTAGATAGACTTTGGAAAATTCTTTTGTCGATAATAGATCAAAGTATAAGTTTAATCAAACGAAAAGATCCAGACTAAAACGTTAGAAAAGTTATGAATTGCAGAAATAGAGCAATAGCTGCTCACTTCGTTTATCAATTATATAATTGTGTACTAAATGTCTATCAGACAATATGTTCGCCCAGCAATTCTCACTAGCTGCGAAAAAAGCATTTTTATGATCGACAAGAATAGTTCAACGTTCCTTAGCTATTACTACATATTGACCTATCGTGACTTCACTGATCATGTTTGCGTGACTTCTAGATTGTTTTCCGAAAAAGGAGCGAGAACTTTAACTGGTATCCTTGATGGAGGAGGCTGAGAACATGCGCTATTGTTGACAGAAAGTCTTTGCTCTGATGATTTATGCGTTTAACATTTTTTCCCTTCAAAGAGTTTCACAAACACATTGACACAAATATTAATGCGTAGGAAGCGTTATGAGATGGATATTTGAACTAATGGAGAGACAGCATGCATATCTCTGTTGAAGAGAATCCGTGGCAGAATCCAATTATAAGGAAGTTGTCTGCGAAGACAGAATATCGAAAAATATTTTATGACTGATGGACGATGATGAACTGCGTGCGGATAAAATAGTTTCTGTAATTAATTTATTTAGGGAAAGGATCAATTTAATTCTTTGATGATTTAAACAGAACAAAATTAAACATTTGCCAGAAATTGAAGTTTTTTATTAACGGTATTGTGTCCTTGTCAAATTGAGAGCAATGAATTTGATTCAATGGGGTTTCTGTGAATGGAGCTGCTGACAATGAAATAAATAAATATTCTGTGGGATGTCTCAGCGTGTACTTTGTTAATCGTTCCATGACACATATTTTCTACCTCGAATTAAGATCAATACATTACGGTAAAGGTTATTCATTCAATTTAACAAACTGTAGGTCAAAGGTCAAAGGAAAAGGCGAACAAATACAATTATATCTACAGATAGCATTCATAAATGTAAAGAACAGAGAAAAAATTGACTAAAATATGTGATTTTTTTTCACATTTTACGGAAGTATCATTTGAATGGTACATGTCCCTGCCGTGTTAACATAAACCACAAGGAAAAGGATATGATGTAGTTTTATTTTCTTATCACTGACTGCACAGGAGTAAACCGAGGCTGTGGCGTTAGCAGTAACACATTTAGACAGCGTCGTGGGGTTTTGTTGTCATAACGATAACTCTTTCCTGTTTTCGTTACAGTTTTTGATGTCCCTTTAAGGATAGCGATAAATGCTATTTGAATTCCTTCAATAGAACTATCACGGACATATATCGTGTACCTGAACTTACAAATGGCATAATTTGCCACCATAATAATATTCAAGTTTTGATTGTCTGTTTTAATCGGACGTTACAAACTCTTGTTCCCAAAACAGTGTCAATAACCCATACGTTAATATATCATAGACTATATTTAGATTAAAACGACGCTCACATTGTGAATGCTGACGGCCAAATGCATTAGTTCTATTGTATGATCAATGTAATGGGCTTTAGCGTTTACAATTTCTCAATAAATTGGCTGGATTTTTTGCCCAAATTGATTCGAATGACAAAAACGGGTTTCCCTACACATACCTTTAACTAATGTGATGCTTAAGTAATATCTGACGTTGGTATCTAATAAACAGATTCCTCCCAAATAATTGCATTTCGATGAAACGTTATATTGAAAATATGTGAATCAATAGCGAATAGCGGTACACTGTAAAACTGTAATCCCCATAACGCGTGTCAATAAAAAAGGAGACTGACCGACTCACTTTACCAGCATGCCACTCACGTTTAACGCGTATTCAAAACAGAAACGTCTTAATATAACAGAATGTAGTATGGGTTACACATTGTATTTGTTATGTAGCCGACGAAAACCTCTCTGGTATTTGACGAAAATCTCTCTGGTATTGACGAAAACCTCTCCGGTATTTGACGAAAACCTCTCTGGTATTTGACTAAAAACTCTCTGGTATAGAGGAGTTGAATATAAAAAGTGGTATACTGTCAGAAATCGGTAATCATAAACAGGGTATCAATCGGTAGTGTGTATCACCTGGAGACGTATAGTTTGTACAGAAACAAAACAAACCAACACAAATCAACCATCATTACTACTCGGTTCTTTAAGTGAATAATATTAAGCAAAGAGAGTTACCAAAGACATCTAGGACGCTGATATCTGCAGGATACCTACGATTCTGCGTCACAGCGGAATTCCGATTCCTGCTATTGACGGTAGGACAAGGTGGGTCAATCCTGCCAACAATTAATTAGAGTCAATGTAACAATTTTTTTGTTATAGACGGTAGGACAAGGTGGTTTGATCCTTCCAACACTTAAGTAGAATCAATGTAATAGGTTTCTGTAAATGACGGTAGGACAATGTGGTTTGATCCTTCCAACACTTAAGTAGAGTCAATGTAACAGATTATTCTTATTGACGGTAGGACTAGGTGGTTTGATCCTTCCAACACTTAAGTAGAGTCAATGTAACAGGTTTTTCTTATTGACGGTAGGACTTAGTGTTTCGATCCTTCCAACACTTAAGTACAGTCAATGTAAAAGGTTTTTGCTATTGACAGTAGGACAAGGTGGTTCGATCCTTCCAACACTTAAGTAGAGTCCTTGTAGCAGATTTTAAATATGCGTCGAATTTATTATTTAGTGGAAACAGAATATTTTCTTTCTTTGTTTACAAGAGGACGATTCAGTACACTTACCCCAATTCTTATAACGATTTGTCCCTCAGACTACTAGGAACATCGCATCAAATAATTGTATAACTTTAAAGTTAAGGACGTTTCCATTAGATATGTATTGTGATTGTTAACGTCAATTTAAGGGTTGGTAATGGCCTATGGGGGTTTACTGAGGTGAGTACACTCTTCAGAAAAACGATGAACCAAGAGTAGCGAAAGTCTTCATCAAAAGATGCGCAAGGATACAAATATTGTAGAAAGTTTCGCGCAGATCAGGTTCGAATTGACGGGCCCTTGTCATCACGTGACTAGCCTCATCCCCCCTCGCACCCCCACTCCCTAGAACAACAGAAAGGACAAGATGAGTAGCGATACGACTCAGTCCCTGGTCCAACGTTAATCCGATGGAATATATTTTGATTTCAAGGTAAGATGATGACCTGGCGCCGGACACTGGTTACTAACAGACTATTGCATATTGGTTTAAAAGAACCCACCATGGCTTACACCATCAGATATTTTTAGCAACGGTTGTCGCGGCCATCCAATTATACCCTTGTATGTCTACCGTACTTCTCGCGGCAGAGACTTTGTTATTCTGTGAGACTGTTTGTACCAGCATAGGAAACCTAATACATCGGTTTATATGTCGTTAATCTTAAAGGACAACAGGCTATAAAAAGAGAACGTTTATTTTCTTTCTATAGCCTCTGAGTAAGAATAGGTTCTTTTTTCTATCACAGATAATTGTTTGAAAGGGATCTGAAATCAGACAAAGTTTGATGAGAAGTTGGGAGGGCGAATAACCCAAACTTTGGTAGCCTAAGGAAAAAACTAACATCTGCATGTACTGGTCAAGACTAAACTCTCTTCTATCTCAGATTACTCATAATTATTATTACATTTAGTTGATATACTTATTTTGTGTTATGATATTATAGTAGTCTTTTAGTTTTACGGTTTGATTATCCGTGTCTATCTAATATCATTACAAGAGTATTTAGACGAAAATATATTCTATGTGAACTGATTATCTGTGTATATTACGGTTGTATCATATAGTTTATATGTATATTTTTCTGTCTGTGGACGATTACAGTGGATTTGGGTCTCCTTTAATTCTTCTAAAGTTGCTTGTATTACTTTGAAGCTTGATTTTGTTTTATTAGGACCATTTTGACCAACCCTTTGAATAACGTGGCTATTTTTGTTTGTTACTTGGGCAAAACTATTTCCAAACAGACACAACTACAGTGTTTACTGGTCTTGCAAGGTTTCAGTTTCTCTTAAAACACGTACGTGTAGTGTGTCTGTCAGCATACACACATTTATTGAATTAGTGATTGTTGTTATTTTGTTTGTAACTAGGCGGGTCGCGAACTGTCACCCCCCCCCCCCCCCCCCGAAACAAAACCCGATTACATAACCAGCTATAACATGGGATTTATTGATTTCAACGGCATTCATTTCTCAATGTTATGTAAATAGACTTTGATTTGCAGGTCCCTAATGCCGTGCACACAACCTAAATAGGAGTTGCACACTTCTGGTAATAGTACGGCAACCACCCACAGTCTGCCG
>JAUELC010084994.1:0-12047 GCA_031471745.1 Cryptochiton stelleri
CGTACAGGGCATCGTGTCATTCGCTCTCCCGCCACAATCTAAAAACAAAGATATTTTCTCTGTCACTGTCCGTATATACCTGCTAATTACACGGTAGTACATGTACTTCTATAGAAGATTATTATACACGAAAGATCAATTACGTGTAAAACTCACAAGATATGACTAAATTACTGTTATACTAATATTGATTTGATAATATTGATAAACCTTTATCTCAAAAAGTCAAAACATACATATTGACCTTTTCGTTTACTTTCACCGAATTTGTCCCCAATTGACTGAAAATACATAGCCAGTAAGTTTAGCGACCAACAGTTTTCACGGAATGATTCGTTTGATAATGAGTGCAAATTGACTTATTTATGGTAGGAAACTTAACCGTTAAGTGGAGAAGGCTTGATCGGTATCTAAAGGTACCAAGTTGTTAGGTGTTTAAGGGAACATGTTTGTATTAAGTATGACAGAAAAAGACCCCCTTGTTAACACCGTTTTAATGTTCTGTGGAAGGGATGTTGCCGTAAGATGACACGTCTTAATGTCTCCCTGTATTTACTTATCTAGCCACAGAATACACTGGGGCAGGTCAAGATGGGAGCGTGTTTTCGCCATGTCAGACCGCCATAGAAAACTAACCATTTCTGCGGGGTTTCTCAGGATAAATAACAGATAGCTTTCAGATCAATGTCGGGTGCTTGTGGGGATGTTCGTGTACCCTCAGAGGGGCTACCATCCGGGGACACCTGGAACATACGGTCTTCATATCCAGTCTTTATACTACACCATTCCCAAACCGTCCTGGTCGGCTTACAGAAATATCATTGGAATCATTGCTTTATTCAAACCATAAACGAGCCAGATGGCTTCAATCCGAACATATCTGGAATTTTTTCTCAAAGCGGCGAAAGTTATGCACAAATGAGTTTGATATGCGAAGAGAAACCTACCTAGGGATATTATTTGATCTATCTATTTGCCGTTGGGGGCGGATATAGACAAACAAGGGGCCTTGGGCAATACAAAGTTCCACACATGTTGTTAGGAAAAATGCGACTCCCTAGTAAACTAATAAATACCCTCCTCGAGTTTTTACTGGTCATTTGTAAAACGCATCTACCCATTTATGATTGGCTAATAGCTTTCTGGTCTCGGAAGGAATTTGAGTATTGCTTAAAGTTTACCTGGTGTTATTATATTTTTTTAAGCAGTCTGCTTTACATGGAAAAAGGACCGGCTAATGAAATATGTTTGGAAGCCCTATTTTATTGACGGTTTTGGGCCACGGAATTGCATTACATTAGGAGATAACTGTTTCCCCAAAAAATACATTTTGTCAGGTCTAATATAGACAATCATAGACAATGTGAGTTTTTTGTCTGGTATCTCGCCGGGATTCTTCATATATTCGTCTGACGTCAAAATGGCAAAAATAGCCGATACATTCCGTAGCCGTCTTCCAGAGACTGCTGGTTATATAAACAGGACTCTCTACTGAGAAGAATGTATCGTATTTCAAATAACATCGTTATATCATAATAAACTTAAAGTTACTCAAGTAACAATTCTTTTGTAAATTGTCCCTTCGCTCAATCAGAGATAGAACAGCCAAACTACTTTTAAACTCGGAAATAGTAAAAATGTTTTGGCTGGATGGGAAAGCGAGGTGCGTATTGAAATATGAGGGTGTAGCATTACAGGGATGATGGTAGATTTGAAAGCAGTTTGTAGGATTGTTTCGTCTTAGTCAGACCAGCTGTGTTTAACTAAACATTGAGTTCGTGAATGAAGCCGGTCCGTTGAGGATTTCCTACCAGCCCTGTTTGGAAAGGACAATAGCTAAAGGGATAGGTGCTTTGTGATCTCAAAACTGAATGTGTAATGAAATAACTGATCTTACTTGACCTAGTTGTTCTTTTTAAGAAAGAAGGTAAGCCCGAAAGTTTGTGATGGAAAATTTAAGGAAGGCAGGTTCTCAAAGTTCTGTTAAATAACGAGGCTTCCCTTGCGGCCAGTGCCCCCTGGAGTCGCGCTTCCCCGATGAGTTGGACACGGCTTAGCAGCACGTGGGGATGTCATGGAGACGCTTTAAGGAATTTCATATCATGCACAGTTATAGAATGCGAAAAGCCGGGTCGTCTTTCAGTGGTCATCAAGGTCTGTTTGACCGACGACATGGTCCGTGCTGACCGCTAACGTCTCCTCATTTCAAAATCCGATATGGTGTAGTTATTGACACCCACTAAATGACATCTTCATAACAAAAGCGCCTCCTGTGGGGATTTTTTAAACCCTTTTTCTTCAACACGCCATCAGGTGATAATCTTTTGCACACTTTAAACAAAACAGGTACTCGTTGACTTCCGACTATACGATCTTCTGGACATTATATTGCAGTCATATTTCAACACAAAAAGCGGTCCAAATTACAATTTTTATTGAATAAATTGGACATTTTTGTATAAAACGGAGAATTATTACCTTGTTACAATACGTCAGGGTCTTCAAGATTTACACATAACCTCTATTAGAACATTTCAGAACACATAAAACGCTTAACGATATCAATATTTACACAGTTGATCTGACATTCACATTTTATAAAAACTAAAAAAACTTCTTGCATTATATATTTGCAATAATAACTGGTGACACACATACACCTACATTTTATCACATTTTGCTTTCCTGGAAAAAGATATCTGATGCATCAATTAGTTGTTCAGCTTGTATCATGTGAATAATTGTATTTACATTTCTAGATTAGCATACTGGTGTAACATTAGTCACAGTTAACTTAGTATGAAATTGAGGCATTTCCTTAGATGAGCTACGTGTATTGACAATAAATCACAATTGCAAACATGAACTAAGAATTAATGTTATTGTGATTCTTCTTCACTAAAACATACCTTTTTCTTCTTTTTGACTGAATTTGTTCCTTCACTCTTAACGACACATCTCATAAAGCCTTAATGGTGGTAGTCTTCATGTGTTTGTAAACTATCCCGTTTGCAGGTGATAAGCATATCCTTCATAACTAGCCTTTTATTCTATACAGTTATTCTCTACAATTGTATGTTGATTCAGTTAATGGGCTCATGTTTTTGGTTTTTGGCTTTCAAGATCGCTTTTTGCCTCTCATTATTGGGTGTACATCAAAGGCCTTTTTCTCATGAGGTTTCTTCAATTTTTTCTTGATTGTTTGGTAGAATAAACTAAAACATCAGCAAGTAGAGTGTGGTTAGTACAAGGTTAACCTCTGTCAATGAGTATAGGTCTTGTACCTTTTGAAGGACGTAGTAGTTAAGCAGAACATTATACTTTAGCTCAAACATTGTCACTTTTGATGATAGAGAGTAATAATTTTTTCGTTGCAACTTTACACCTCACATTTTGGCAATGTCTTTTTTATAATGTTAAATATTTGGATAGAAGTTTACTCTGTATTTACATCATTTTTTCTTTCTTTGTAGGCGAGCGCCCATTCAAGTGTAACATCTGTGGGAACCGATTCTCTACCAGAGGAAACCTGAAGGTTCATTTCACCAGACACAAGGCAAAGTACCCTCATGTTCCTATGAACCCAAACCCAGTACCAGAGCACCTGGACCACCTTCCTCATCTACCAAAGCATCATCGATCGCATTCAGTCGGAAGCTCATCCCACAGAAGTTCTCTGCGACCACCATCACACCATCATCATGGCCACCACCACCATCACCACCATCCACCTTCCATGCCAAGGATCTCTCCAGAAATGCCCAGCCCGGGATCCCACTCTGGTCTTCCTGGAAAAATTCAATTACTTGGAGAAAGCAGTTCTAGCCCAGTAGTTCCTGCAAGTTATCCACCCCGATCTCAGCCTAGTCCCACCAGTGTGGCCAGTGAGGCTCCAGCTCGCACCTCACCTGATGTGAAGGAAAGTGCGAACACATCATCCACCTCTCAGGCTAATCATCACCGAGATATGATCCTGTCACCGTCTATAAGCTCTGTTAACTCCATCAGCTCAAAGATGCCACCGATCATCTCATCATTGAATAGTAGCCTGGCTGGCATGAGCAACATGATCATGGCAGGCCCAACAGCCAACAGTCTGCCAATGTCTCTTGCTATGATGTCTCCCACCATAATGACAGCTATGCCACACTTCAGCCCAATCTTACCACCACCTCCAATGGAGCTGCCCTTCACACCCCAGATAATTCCACTTACTAACGGAGAAGACCAAGAAACAGATGAGAATGGAGTCATCATGCCCACAAAAACCATTGAATCTGGCGAAAATCTTGAAGAGTACATGGAGATATCCAAATCTGAAACATCGAAGCTAGAAGCCCTTGTTCAGAATATTGAACAAAAACTGACAGACCCCAATCAGTGTGTGATATGCCACCGTGTCCTCAGCTGCAAGAGTGCACTGCAAATGCATTACAGAATTCACACTGGAGAGAGACCATTCAGATGCAAAATTTGTGGACGAAGCTTCACCACCAAGGGTAACCTTAAGACCCACATGGGCGTTCACAGAGCTAAACCACCAATGAGGATGATGCACCAGTGCCCAGTGTGCCACAAACAGTTTACTAATCTACTGGTTCTACAACAACATATCCGCATGCATACCATTGGTACGGGATCTGAGCACCATATGGCTCATGACAGTCCATTCAGGGCTTTGGAGTGGACTCCTAGACCACCATTCCATGATAGCCTTTATTCATTACCACGACCAGGAGAACTGGATCTGATTAAGGCCCCTGGTTTTCCATCTTTTCCCCCTCCCCCAAGAGACCCAGAACAGGTTATGGAACTCGACTTGAGCAAACGGTCCAAAGATAAAGAGGGCGATGAACATCACGAAGATGGAGAAATTAAATCTGAACTCGATGAAGGTGACCACTCGATCACTAAGACACAAGATGAAGAAAACAAGATGGCGGCTTCTCAGTCGGATGATGAAATGGATCTAGAAATGGATGATAGTCTTGATCAGCATGCAGAAATGACGAAATCAAAACTGGAAGATAGACCAGGATCTTCATTATCAACAGGTTCTGAATCCTTGGCATCTCCCAGTCCTCGCCCAGCTGAGGCTTTGTATCCTCCCTATTCCATGGCTCTCTCTGGTTTATACCCACCACTGACTGGGTATAATCCTCTCTACTCTACATCTTTAGCTGCCCTGGAAGAGAAAGTCAGAGCTATTAACTCGATAACAGCTTTTCGACCAATGGAAAAGCTACAAGAAATGGATAGGCCAAAGCATGAAAACAACAACAATATTCCACCAACGTCTCCTAACTCATATGGCAGACCAGATAGGTCACTGAATGCATCTCCTACTGGTGGTGCCGAGTCCGAAGCCGGTTCTGTTGGAAGTAAAGAAGATGGGGCCCAATCAAAATCTTATGCTGATTCTGTGGGATCAGATGATGGATCAAATCTCTATTTTCCTATCCTGAGCCCAGGTGGAACAATGATGAATCTCACAAGACAATGTGCTGATGGCAAACCAAACACTACCTGTAACATATGCCTGAAAACATTCGCCTGTAGAAGTGCACTAGAAATTCATTATAGAAGTCACACAAAAGAACGACCTTTCAAGTGCGAATGTTGTGATCGATGCTTTTCCACTAAAGGTAACATGAAACAGCATATGCTAACCCACAAAATCAGAGATTTACCATCGGAGGCATTTGGTGGAGACATGAATGGTGAGACTGAGCCAGATTTGAGACAAGATGACCAGTTAAGTGTTTCCAGTGCCCCTGAAACTCCTGTTCATAATCGACCCTCATCAGCATCATCCGTATCTAGTGAAACAGTTTCTCCCTTTCTAAGACGGGGAACTCCAAAGCATCAGTGCCAAGTTTGCATGAAACACTTCTCCAGTGCTAGTGCTCTACAAATCCACATTCGCACCCATACTGGTGACAAACCCTTTAAATGCACAGTTTGCGGAAAGGCCTTCACAACCAAAGGAAACCTCAAAGTTCATATGGGAACACATATGTGGAATAATAGCCCCTCTCGACGTGGACGGCGGATGTCTATTGAACCCCCATTTATGTTTGGCCCGAAAGACAATCCATTCCTAGCTGCTGCAGCTGCGGGAGCTTTTCCTCACCGTTCCCCCGACTTTTTTTTCCAATACCCACCACCTTTTCTGAATGGCATGTCCCCCAAACTGAATGAGATATCTGTTATCCAAAGTCTAAATGGAGGGATTGGTCATGGACCATTGGCTTACCCATCTCCCATGACTTCTCCTATCTCAAAGGAAGAGAACCATAATGATACCAGGATGGCTAGCAGAGAAAGAGAGCGTCAACATTCTGGTGAAAGTAGGAAAGAAGGATCCAAAGAACCTGAAGACAATGTGAGAGTCTCCAGTTCAGGAGAACTCGACCTCAGCATGAAAACTTCTTCTAACTCTTCAGGTAAATCCTCCGTGTCTCCTCCTCATAGTTCCTCTCCAGCACGAGAGGATGTGCACGAGTCACGCTCCCAGTCTGATATGTCACCATGGATGTGGAAAAGCACATGTCATATTTGTAGTTTCGTTTGCTCTTCACCCACTGCTCTTGATCACCATATACGGTCACAACACTTCCGAGAGGAACCTACCCCAAAAATGGTAGCGTGAATTTCAAATTCTAAGAGCAATTGTTGAACATTCATGACTTATCTTATAAACATTTCATTGCTTTGAGGCACTGATAACACATTGACATTATCATTTGAATAGCATTGACCAAAGCCATTCCATGCAATGAAAAAACTAGTCGAAAACCGAACTTTTGAATAAGTTCATATATCAATGTTTTACTGCGTAATCCATATCGTTAGCCATTGAAAGCTTTAATTACCTGTACGATAAATGTAACATGGGTACTAAAAGATGAAATTAATGATCTCAAATTTGGTGAGCGACAAAATATGAAATGAAGTCCCGTGTTTGTTTTTTTAATATTATTCCATATCTTTCTTTGCAAAGATAACTGTATATTTTGTACATAATTACTTGTATGCCAAGTAGCCTAGAAATATTATTGTTATATATAGCAACTTTACTGACTTTTACTTAAATGAAAGGTAATGGTAAAGCTATATTGAAGTTACATCAGACCGTAATTCCATATACAAAGTAGCTAAGATGTCTCGTCTATGAACATATTAGACAGTTACTTGTTGGATATATATATTTATGGATTACGCCTGGCGTATTCTTTTATGGTTAGTGATGTTTGATGGATACGTCTGTCTCTCTTAACGCGACAATTTCCTGTCTGACTTTTGTCTTGTTTCTTGTCTCTACATATCTAAAAATAAGTATGTACATATGTTAGTGTTTAAATACTATGGAACCCTTGCAGTCTAAAGGGACAACCCGTAGTGACGTAAATGTTCTTGAGAAAATCGCAGCCAATAAATATACAATGCATATCACCAAACATTTTGTACATCTTGACTTGTAGTCGATTAATGTGAAGAAAAGCACTCGTAGCACCCGAATGGTTTACATTCGTAGAGGTTCGTGCACAATCTCTCTTTAATCTCATACAACTGTACATATATAACAATTTATAACAATCACTAAACTCATAAAAAGTACCCACCTTAGTCCCTGTGCGTTCGTCGTCTTTCAGTAAAAATAAATATGTGAACTTCATTGTATTTATTGAAACATTGTCCTTCGGTACCACCTAATATAATGAGTTTATATAACCCATACTAGTCTTTACCTCGTTCCATTGAAGTCTCCTTTCTGTTACTATTCCCATATGGACGAAAAATTAGTAAAACGTAAATATTGTTGTTTGGGGTCTATGCAACCAAAGAGTCATTACAATAAGGCTATGTAGCAAAAATGCGTATTAATAAACTTGCTAAATATACCTTTATGAAGGTTATCGCTAGCATATTGTTTTCACAACCATCACTATGGTAACACGCATTGCGTTATGACGGTCGCAAATTATGACATATATTTTGTGAATGGTTGCCCGCTTATTGATGTAGTCATACACAAAACATAAACTTATACACATGTAGCAATTACTCTTGCTCATATACACAACTCATTTGAATTTAATCCATTGAGTCAAAGAAGCTTTAAAGTCTGATTGGACGAAATGCAAAGCTATGAAGGTCTTGCCATAATTTTATTATTTCGTACCCATTATTATTTCTATTGGCTTATTACATTTATTTTATTCATTGGTGCTGTAATAATGAAGGATTGGTCAGTTAATCGGAGTAAAACAACAACAACATCTGGCTGTAAAGTTTGCATTTATTTGTGTCACTGCTTTTTTTTTTTTGTCATTGGAAAACATTTTGTATCTACACACATCTAAGTCTTCCAAAAGGAAATGTGATACAGGCGTGGCCAATTCTAGTAGCCCCTTTGGGGGTTTCTAATCTAAAATATGCCATATTTAATTAATGTCTCGTAAATAGCCACCCCTGACCTGTATATTTGTTGTTTTTTACGTGTTGGCCAATTATGGGAGGTCAAAGTAAATTGTCCTGTTAGTGTTTATTCAAATGGTCTCTGGACTCGAGTCTCCATAACTTGGAAACGTAATCTAGGGGCGTAACCCATATTCAACGCAATTTTGATATTACACCTTTATGTTTGTTTTTCTTTTCTATCAGCAGTTTATTGCAATGTTTTTTTTTTTCTCTCTGTCTACGCGATATTAAGTTGGAATTTTATTTGTTCAAGAAAACACTTGTCACAGTTGTTTTTTTTTTGTGATCTTTTTTTTTTCTTCTGAACAATAAATAGTCTATTGATGTATGAAACTTGTCTTCTGTTCCGTGGTATATTTAATCTATTCGGGTATTAATATATATTTATATACATTTGTGTAAATATGGTTTTCCGTTTTACTTAAGTACTGAGATCTGTTGAATTATCCGTCTTTCATATTTCTTGTATTAGTTGATTGATTGATTGGTGTTTAACACCGTGCTCAAGGGTATTTCACTTATATGACAGCGGTGTTCTCCAACATGAAATAGCCACACTAACACAACTAAAAATGTGAAGTGTTTTGCTGCGTTGGAAAATGAATATTCCTCCAGTGCTAAGTAAAGACAGCATGACTATGCTTGAACCATGCTGCCCCTAGCCAGAGGGCTCTTGTACCAGTCGTTCAGGATATAGATAACGCTCACCATCTACAAATATTTCCTGCTGGTGATTTGGTGCCTGATTGGTGGGCTCGATTCCTGTACGGGTCTCAGCATGCAATTTTTATGAACAAGTGTTTGTTCTAACTAAAAGTGTGTTATCCTAAAATAACGAGAAAAAAACCCCAACTGTTTATGATCACTTTCTGAACGGCACAATATTATTTCATCAAATACTTTGATGTATTTTCGTTATTTTGAGATAAATCTTTCTCATTAAGAAAAGTTACTGGTTTATAAAACTGCGCAGGTTTAGCATTCTTGAAGACACAAATCAAACTCTGTAAGTGAATTTTATACAAACAGTTTTATGGTTTCGCAGTATGTTAAGCTGACGATTGGATTCATCTGCCGTTATGGTAAAAACTGTCGTGAAGTATATCGATCTGCTAATTGATTTTGTTCGACATTCTATATTCAAGGCTGATAGCAACTTAAACTTTCGTCAGGACTACTATACCATAATAAGGATTAATTGATTGATTGATTGATTGATTGATTGATTGGTGCTCAAGGGTATTTCACTTATATGACGGCAGTGTACTTCCAACAGTAAATAACAACACAACGCAACACAACCATAATGCGAAGTGTTATATATAAATGCTGTGTTGAAAAAAAATATTTGTTCACAGCAGTCAGCATGAATATACACGAAAACTGAGGGACCTAGGTTTTGTCCGTAGTCAGAGGGCTGCGATAATAAGGTGACTTCCTAATTGTTAGTGATATATACCAGTTGATATAGGGCCGCGCTATTTGGTTTGGCCCACTGGCCAAGGGCAGCATGTTCCGAGCATTATCATGCTGTCTTTACTAGCACTGGAGGAACATTAATTTTCCAACAGAGCAAAACACTTCAAATTTTCTGGTTGGTGTAAGTGTGGCTATTTACCGTCGGAGTACACCGCATTGACGGCTTTCCGGGCAATACTTCATCCTGTTGGTATAATGATGAAAAGGCTCGTATTTTTTGCAGCCATTTTGTAGAGTAGTGATTACATGTGCTAAACAATATATCACAGTTACCAGTGGACAATGCAACGAGTAAGACAGCCTGTCCAAATGTCCAGACCATTGCAATATTTCTGTTGTCTGTGCCAAAAAGGTTAGTTCTATTATTCGAGAGAAATTTGTGTGTAAAACGATGTTAAACGAGAGACTAGTGAAAACAATCCAGAACCAAAACGTCGCCATCAGATTTCAATTCACATGAATGTAACACTTTCCATAAGAGCGTTTGCTGTAAAATGATCATGCTGAGGATGATCTTAACGCTGGACCTTAGTTCAACGACATGTACAAAAGTAAAATAAAAATGATCAGAGATGACGAGGCCATAATCAGGGTTTGAGTTTAGTGTTAGGCTTTAATAGTGTTTAAGTTGCAGACGTTAATATTTTCATTCGTTTTTTGTTTGTTTTTGCCATGTCCTTATTCGTATTGTAAAGGGTCGGAACATCTGACCCACAGCGACCAGCTTAAGCTCCCTCCCGGCGGCCCAATAAAAATCTTTATCAGAGGCAGACGTCGGGAGATATCAATATTGTTGCTTCATCTCGGATCAAATTTTACTTTTTATCGTTGGGATAACCGGGCATTATTTACAGAACAGATGTGAGATATTGTTGAGGCTGTTGCCGGTCCGTTATCACCCAACCCCAGCGCTATTAATGCCCCTTATTTACGTCTAAAGTTACGGTAAATCCACGAAGAATTGTAACAGCAAAACACAATTAAAATGATATAGAAACATGTCAGGGAGCCTCGGGATATATATCCTGAATAATATATGCTTTTTTAAGCAACGTTTGATCCCAACTGTCAACTTCAGTAACAGTTATGTGAGATAAGGCTGTGTTTGGGAACCCAGAAAAATGGAATAATTAAGGTATGTCCTCCCAATAGGGGACTTTCTACTGGCAAGACAGGGCATCACATTGGTGAGGTCCACAGTTTAACATTGGTCATCCGGTGTGTGTGAGATGAGAGTGCCACAGTCCACTACCAGTCTTCCCCAGCAGATTGAGATACCCCGTAGGCCGGGCAATGATAAAGGTCCATTCTTCCTCGTTAGAAACCAGATTAACTGATGTATTGCCCCTAAAAGCCTTATCAGTATCTGAAAGTTTATTTTCCGTTCTGTACACCGACATTCTCGACCAGTATTGAAATATAAAACCACCTCGGCATATCTGTGGCTGTTTATTTTGATTTTATCAAGCGCAAGTCCTATATTTTGCCATTTGGTATCTACAAGGAAATAGAATCCATGAAAATTATCTGTTACGTCCATGAACGAACACGACGCAACATGGTCCTCCACAGAACCAATGGTGATGATTTCAGAACTACAGTCTCTGCAGCAAGAGTAATCAGATGTGATGGTCCACTTGACTAAACTGTGGAACAATGCCATATCACAAATTGAAAGACAGTATTCCCGTTATTTTTGGATCATGCATTTTCTTGGTTAGAACAGATTGTAGTTAAAGACATTGCTGAAAACCTGCACTTCTATCTTTTCTAAATTAAGTAAAATCTCTAGTATATCGAGTATTTAATATGGTTCTAAGACAATGGTGAGAAAATGTGAAACAGTTACTGCGCTCAAAGTTTATATTTCTGTTTTCAAGATGATGAGAAAATGCAAATAGTTATTGCGCTCAAACTTTACATTTTTGCATTAACGACAATAAGACAATAGCAAATAGTTATTGCGCTCAAACTGTATATTTCTGTATTCACGACGATAAGACAATGGCAAATAGTTATTGCGCTCAAACTGTATATTTCTGTATTCACGACGATAAGACAATGGCAAATAGTTATTGCGCTCA
>JAUELC010085105.1:0-12045 GCA_031471745.1 Cryptochiton stelleri
TCATCCATGGCCATTGTACACAAGAAACGATATTTTTAAAAAATTCAACACTCTCTTGTGACATTTCACATATGCGTTTCTTTTTTGACAGGGTAAAGAACAAATTACATACTAAAGTGCACAGAAAAAAGAAACACTTTCTTATTGCATAAACCATGTGGACTATATTGTGATGCGAAAGCAAGAGTCGCTATTTGACGCTCCAACTAGCTTAGGGGCGACATCTCTGTTGAGAATGAGACACTATATGGCTTCAACATACTAATGACATCTACTCCGATACTTAATTTTTACTGGTGAAATAAAATATAAATGAATATCAATACAACACCTACAGGATTTAAAAAGTAAACTAATAGTGTAGACATAAATTTATTCCAACCAGTGCAATTCATTTTTTTCGTGAGTTTCGTGTTGTCCTGGTGCTCTCGGAGCGAAGGGGCAACAAGGAGCTGTTGTGGCGTCCTGTTATCTCCTGTAATTGTCTTGTATCTTGTCATTGTTTGTTGCCATAGGCGTCGGGGTGGTTTCCTTCATCCATTGGGCTGGCACGCTGTCATATAAGTGAAATAATCTTAAGTACTGCGTAAAACCTTAATCAAACAAAAAAACAAACATCTAGTTCAAAGGAAGAGATACAAAATGATTTAAAAAAGTGTTATAAAGCTTTGTTCGGCATGATAGCTGATAGGGTGTAATAATTGCTCCTAGCTCAACATTATTACAAAGTTCTTAATGCAGTGAAATGCCTAAAAGAAAAGCATATCATATTTCGGATCAAAGATATTTAATACAGGGGTACTGCTGTGATTCTAGTAAAACAAAAACAAAACAACCTTTAGATTAAAATAAAATCAAAGATCTAGATTTTAAACTTAAATAGTTATCAAATAGCTTCCTGTATTCCAACTAAATGATTTGTAATCCAGTGAATGTATCCATTAGAAAACCTTTTATCACGGTTTGATACTTGACTGATGAGTAGATGTAAACAATTGCCTATACAGATGACTCAGATGTCCGTGGATAGAAACCACGCTATGCTACCAAATGTTATACAAAAATTATTTATGTATATATATGCTACGAACGTATATTCGATATAAATTAATCTTGCTTAGCGCAGTTCACATTGGAATGAGCGTCTACTATAATACTTTAATTGACCTATTATATTAAAGTTACTCAGTATTAGCAAGATATTTCCGTGATCTTTTTAATTTCTATTTTAGATCAAAGGAACACATCAACACAAATATCAGCTAACAGTTCTTGTTATTATTAATATAGGAAATGTTTCATTTTTAAAAACCCATATAGTTTCACCCAGAATACATATTTAAAACAATCAACTATATACTATTATTAACAATTAAACTACATGTAGCACAATGTTACTATACCTAGCTTTGTACACAGTCTCCCTTAAACAGTTTCCTACGCTTTCTCTCTCCATAGCCACAGACCTATAACATATATATTGACATCGGCATATATAAGTTGATCATTTGAGTCCTTATATAGTATACATTTTGTGAAGTGACACAGTAAGAAGGTGTGTTCGGATAATATAACTGTTAAGTGGCATGTATCCATTAGAAAACAAAGCGGGAGCTTGGTAAAGGCACATCAATATAAATTTTCAGAATTAACGTCTGCATATGCTATTAAAAGAAAAACCTCCCACAGTAAAATCCTTTTATCACTGCATGACCACTACTTGAAAGTTGAGTAGACAATTGTGTTTTCAGATCACATTAAACTATTCCCTAGGAAAATTACCATTTGATTTCAGTATACTTCAAACGATCTAAGACAATTTTCGATATAATCACATTATAAAACTACAGCCTACTTGCGAATTTTACATTACAAACACAAAACATCCCTGCCATAACAAATTTCTTACCCTAAACACATGCAGTTTCAATCTTCTATGGCTCATTTCTGTACAATTTTTGTTTTTTTAGTGTTTACGTTCAAATATGTTGAAGCATGGCTTATGTGGTCGTTTGCCAACTTTTAAGTTTAGTTTACCAATTAAGGATAATGAGAAGCAACTGTAAAATTCAAAATCCCAATAAAAAACGGTACTGTATTTGAAACTTGTTTTTTTATACACTATATCAGCAGCATAACGGAAGAACACGAATAGACTGTCTAAGCGTTGTTGCAGTTGTTATTGAATAAGTTATATCAAAAGAGTTCCAGGGGTCGATGCCACATTGTGATTAGTTATACATTGGTTCACTCTTCAAGACGTTAACATCGACAGGTTGCATTCAAGAGTGATTTCATGTCCATCACTAGAATTGTCGCTCTTTCATCTGGCTTGTTGTTAAGAACGATCTGATGGGTCATGGTCATATATTAATAGTATGTTTTACGGTTCCTCCAAGCGCACCATTAATGATAGTTTTAGAAGGGGTTTGTATACGAGGCAGAATAGCGAAGATTAATTTACCCTGAATTGCCGTAGATGGACCGTCGGACAAAATAACGAACAGACTGTGGGCCATTGGAAACTCGTCTTTGAAAATTTCTAAGAAACTTCCGAATGAATGCAGATACCAGATACAAAAAGATTTACTTGCAATCGAATGACCCAACCCCTCTATATGATATCACTGAGAATAGGGTGACTTGTCAGTGACGACGGTGAGCCGATTTTATTTCATCCGGCCATTGACCTGTTTATGTTTCCCCAATATCCGTACTAACACTCCTGTTAAACGGTCTGGATTGACGGTTGATTTAACGACGTCATAGGACGTTGCTTGCTTTGATTTTATTAAGCTGTGCCACAGATTTCGACAAACGATCTTGAATTGTTGCCAACTGCTGTGTCCACTGAAACCAGACAATATATTGGGTTATATTCACCACCTTTTTTTGTGAAACTGTATCCTAAAGATGACGATAATTTTTTTTATGAAAATTCATTACATGTTTCACATGCATAACTTGTTTACCAAAGAACATTCCCACCTGCTGAGGAAGTTCTGAAGACAGTACAGTGGGATGATACTTAAAAGCATCTTGTGTTGTGCCTCCAGCAGCAATATATTGCCTCTATGGTAGATGGAGCCACATATATTTTCAGGCATCTGGGTTATTTTTTAAAGGCAGATCCCAGAGAGTTCTGTAATAAAGATTCCCTCTAGACAATGAAGCAAAGAGTCAAAGTACCATCAATGGTGTGGATATGACAAACACAGAAAGTATACTTGACAAATAGTATTTTCGCAATAAATGCATACGCACAAATTTAACCACGTGCATCTCCAAATATGGTACATCAATTGCCGTGTTCTAAACGTAAAACTACATTTACCCGCTTTTATACGCCATTGTTGAAGGCCATACATAGCAAGGCAGAAGCGTTAACTCTAGATGTTGGTGACATTCGAAGTTGTTGGAAGGAAAGTTTAGTTGGTTTGTTTAGCTGTGGCTTCTTCATGCTGTCAGTGCTTTTTGTTTTCCCTTTTGAGATACTGTGTGGTCAGAGACAAAAGTTTCGTTCCAGTCAGTTATTATGTCACAGAATGCCAATGAATGACTATTTGCAGTAGTCACAGCCTAATAGGAGGAAGCTGTTATGTCTCAGAAATCTATGGTTGTTTGGGACATTTTAAATCAAAATCTACAGAGTTAGAGCATACGTCCTTTTGTAATTCAACAGGTTGTTTGCCCCCATTTAGTGCGTCCAAAACTAAACGGTTAAAACGTGGAAACATACATCTTGGCGGTCTGCAATTGCTAATGTGAGACAACCATATCCAGTGCCTTATTTTTGCAATCATGTCGTTCAGCATCACCAAGGAGGCGGAACCTCTTCCCTATCTCAATTGACTGATTCTGACACCAATACAGTAAGCGAGTTTGTTATGGAAGTACTAATTGACGTCCTCGACGTTTTAAATATAAACCAGTTCGGCACAGATATTATTTGCATGCGTTCTACTCATATATCACATTTAGTGGTAACATCTTAGGGATATCAGAAAGCTAAACGAGTCTTATGGCAGAGGGATGAGCCAGATCAAACATCTAATTAGCAGTAGAGAAATGAAATATAATAATGTTATCTATGCAGCTTTTAAAATGTCCTGGGTCAGATTGACCTCATGCGGAGGCCCTGTGTGTGTGTGTGTGGTTGGAATTAAACACAATACCTTGGGGCCTCTCAGCGGACTGTAACATCCTCTCAAGGCAACAGTTTTGACACTGATTAATCATGATTTAACACCACTATCAAACACATACTCTGGTCGAGTAGTCAAGATTAGGCCAATTCAAGTCTTTAATGTCTCAATAATCCGTGTTGGATCATTGATGACATTTTTTCAGTTAACACAAGTCACATATTCGTAATATGGGTCGCGCTGTATCACGTTTGAGTTTATCGAGATTACAATCAACTCAGATGATTATTTGGCCACTGTCATTTTCCTTCCTGTTTTCGATGAAATTTCATTTAATTGAAATTGGAGCGATATCTTATTGCCAGAAATTTCGTTTGAGTAGCCCTACGAAGTTCAGTGTTGGGATCAGATAACCTTTTGTTTGAAACTTGTTTTATATGAATAATACAATTAGTGTTTTACGCAGTTGTCAAGAGTATTTCACTTATATGACGGCGGTGAACTCCAACAGAAAACAGATACACTAATCAGAAAATACGAAGTGTTATGCTCTGTTGGAAAAGTATTGTTCCTCCTGTGCTATTGGTAGTATATTTTACTTAAAACAGTGCCCTGACTCAGATGTCCCATTAGACGAAAGAGACGACTAATGAGACATAGACGCTATCTTCCTTTGTTTATCTATAACGTATTATGTTATACTATTTTATATAACACGTATTACCTCTGGGAATGTGTTTTGTGAAATAGTGCACAGATCTTAAACTTTACCGTGGAGGCTTACGACCCACATAAAAGTCTTCGAAGCAGCCCGTCAGCAGCGCATTGTGTTTGAAAATACATCGAGTTAAAAGCAATATAACAAAATAAAAGAAAACAACGTTCCGATTATTCTCGTCAGACGAAGTTGTTTAGAACGAAGTATTAAAGTAACACTGTTGAAATTTAATGACACCCTTTCCTGACAACCACACTAAAGACGAATTAAAGGCAAATTTTGATGCTTTAATTGATTTAACGATATGATACATTAAATCCATGATGTCATATATATACTTTATGATATACTTATTATAATTTAGGATATAAATAAAGTAATCGATTAAAGCATGACTCATCAATTCATTTCTGTGTGAAATGAATTATGACATCATGAAATAGTTATGACATCGTCCAATAAATAATGATACTATCAAGTAATGAAGGATATTATAATAAAATTGATATCATAAATATAGATGACATCATTAACATTGATGATATCATAAAATGCGGAATAAACAGGAAACCCGTATGTAATGCGATATTTAGGTTGCTTCACCGACATGATGATGACTTTGTTTGATTAATGCTTTACGCCGTGCTCAAGATAATTTCACTTATATGACGGCGGTGTAATCCAACAGTAAACGGCGATACTATGAATTATAAACACAACCATAAAAATGTGCAGTGTTTGCTCTGTTGGAAAATTAATGTTCCTCCAGTAATACTGGCAGCATGTTATACTTAAAACTGTGTCCTGGCCAAGAGGGCAAAATGAAGGTGATGTCTGTTGGAGAATAACTGTTCGTCCAGTGATACAAGCAGCATGTTATAGTTAAAACAGTGTCCTTGGGCAAGAGTGCAAAATGAAGGTGATGTCGACTTCCTGAAAGACGACACAGAGGTAACCCGTAACGCCATTTCTCCGTCCCATTACCTGATCCCTCAGTTGTTTACCTTCTCCAGCTTCATTTTATTCCGTGATTCTGGCGTGGGCAGAAGCCACTTCGTGTTTGGAAGCTTAAGTCTGACTGGACGATGACAGAAACCCTCGATATTGTGTTCACGAGAAGAAGGTTTAAAAACTAGGTCATCGTAAAGTCGGAAACAAATAGGTTTATACAAGTGGTTAGGGTTGATACATGTACCAATGAGTTTAAATACCCAAACAACACAATCGGCACTGTGGATGTTCAGGAGTAGTCGCGATCTAAACAAATGGCTAAACCCTTTCACCTAAAGCGTAAGCCCTGTATTAATTTCCGGAGAGTGACATTTTGATCATTTTGTATTGAGTTCGTTGACATTGACATAGAATTTTAATCCAATATGTATCTTTTTTTCGTTCTCATGGCTTAACAAAATAAGAAAAAATCAGCAACAAAAGGTGCATAAAACGAGAATAAATATTTATGAAATTAGATTGTAAGGAAAAAATAGAATAGCCTGTTGTCATTTTTGTGTCAAATAAAATATGATATTAAGGGCGTAATAAACATAATTAATGACATCATAAACATAATTAATGATATCATTAACATAATCAATGATATCATTAAATAATGAATGCCATCATAAACATAATAAATGGCATCATAAACATAATAAATGGCATCATAAACATAATTAATGGCGTCATGAAGATAATTAATGACATCACAAACACGATTGATGACAACATAAACACGATTGATGTTTATCATAAAAATAGATGACATCATAGCAAGTGATATTTTAAAATATGAAAACAACAAGACAACTACGTGTTATGTGGAATTAAAGTGGATTCACGTATATGATGGTATCTGAACATTTTTATATATACTTTGATTCCTGGTGCGGGTATTCGAATTTTTCTCTCTTCATTTATCAAAAAATATGAGTTGAATATTCAATTAATTGAAAAAAAAGAAAGCAACCCGTGTTCCCACGATAACAGATAGACTATTGCCATTTTCAGAAAGCAAAAAAGTTAATTCAATTATCTACTTTTTACATTCAATGATATTACAATCTTGCTTATTGTTACAGGATCATTACAGCTTATTTAGTGCAGTTTCAGTGAAGCTTACTTATCTTATCTCTGTGATTAACCCTAGTGTTGATCCAATTAGTTACACAGCATATTTGTCTTCAACACAGGATCAAAAAAAAAAATACTAGTCTGTGTAGATCAAAGCTCATTATAGTAAACATATTATTGGCCGCCTCATAAGTTGTTTACCCCAAAATAATAGACATGGTCAGGTTGTCATTTATAATCTATACAACCCAACTTATTCTGATCTATACTACATTATTACACATATTTTTCGACGCTCAGTATATAATTGTTTTTTAATGAAAATAAACAGTCGGATTACAAAAAAAGACACCGAAAGATAATGTACAGTACTATCTTATTATTTATTAGATTAAATATATACGCGAAACTGAAGGCAGCTGTCTTATTCTATATGACTTTGACAGTAGTTATATACATTCAATCAAGATCTAACGAGCGAGCTGCTTTTTGTAGCGAGATTGGTAAACATGTTTAAAAAATGTGTAATAGGCCTTAATTAACAATTCTGGTGAATGTTCTACGGCTTTTGTGAAGCCAAATTAATTTGCTTGTACTCGTATAATTAACTTAAACTCCGACAATAAAGTCTGCCAAGTGGAATGCGTTGGGTATGATTGTGTTTTGTATTTTCCGTGACAAGAATTTATCTATAGACAAATGCCAATACATCTAGTCAATCTGAACAATCTACGTTTTGAAAGAGTCACATATATCTGTATGACACGGTTGAACGCCAGCGCAAGAAGAAATAAAAACATTGAAGTTTATCTAATGTAGGTGTGGAAGATACCAGGTAATTGGTACAAACATGATACACCGAAATTGCATTGCATTTGCTTGTGTTGATCATGAACGAGGACCATCCGCACCATAGAAGACAGTCATATAAATCTAAATAACCTCACTCAATCTTTATGCTTTTTATGCGATTTATTCGATAACCTAAAACAGGCAAAGTAATCAATACATAACAATGCACAGTTAGATCTATAATTAATGAGATAAAGGTCTCTATTTATATTGGGAATCAAGTAGTTCGATCGTTCAATGATATAGTGGTCGTTAAACACCAAACAAACACAACGTTGGCAATAAAGTAAAATAAAAAAGAGCGATTATTTAAAGGGGAAGTCAAAAACTTAACAAGCGTTTAAATGTGTTGCAATATGTGCCCGGATTAAACAATAATCATGTTGTGATCATTAGCTATCTCAATTCGTGTCAAACTGATTGAATGATTTTGGAGGAAACCACCTGTAGGCGGATATACACCAAACTCAAACCCATGTGTCATCCTGCCACATGGAATATTTCTACCAAGTTTGCGGGCGAGCGGGCGGCTGGACGGACGGAAGGAAAACCCCATACCATTATACGTATAAAAATAAAGTCTGCGAAGAGAGACAGTACATTGCAGTTTCCCAAAATGCTGTCCTAAGTGTGTGGAAAGCGTTCATTATCTTGTTAGATGCTCATTGGTACTTCAAACGTACGGTATGCCATACAGGTGGTACCTCTATAAAATAACCAATATTCAGTAAATATCCAGAAAAAAATGCCACAAAAATAGTATAGCACTTATTACAATAACAATGAAATATAATAAAGGATTTTAGTTAATAGTTATTGAATAAAAGTTAATGTTATGAAGACACAAACAATGTGGGATGCATGAAAAGTCCACCATACTTTTTGAAGTACCTCTAACAAGATAATGAACGCCTTCCACGCACTCAGGAATGCATCTTTGTAAACTGCTGAGTGCAGTCTCTCTACTCATACTCACTTTATTTTATTGTCCTCTTCGCCCTTTCAAAATGAATCGCCACTTTCTGTAAAATAAATCCATCTATAATAGAACCCATTATGACGATTTATATTTGGGTATTTTTCAATCATCTCACTAAGACTGCTGGTCTACGCAGAGAGCAAACAGTTGGTAAAGACAGGCTTTGGGGCTCAGCTGGTATTACAATGGAGATAATAAATTGTCATAGTCTTAGCGCTACAATAACCTATATGATCGTACGGACACACCAGCTTTCCACGGGTAAACGATCAATTTAATTCCCTGGCTACTGTCGCATGTTTCGATCGTAGTAATGCTCTCTTTACTGTAGAAACATTATTTTCAAAAACAGCAAAACACTTCACATTCTATTGGTTGTGTTCGTGTGGCTATTCCTTGGTGGGGTACATCCCCGTTATATAAGTGACATACCCTTGGGCACAGTGTTGATCATTAATCAGTCAATCAACAAATCAATCAATCAATCAATCAATCAATCAATCAATCAATCAATCAATCAACCAACTAACCAATCAATCAATCAATCAATCAACGATACATGATGATTGCATTATCCACCGTAAATATGTTACTGAACTATCTGCACTTACAAAGTTGGAAAAAAATCAGTATTTAGCAGCATATTGGTTCCGTTATATAACTGAATACACGTCAAACACACGAACCATTGCTAGTGAAAACTGACAACTATTGCTGGGTCAACCAAGTGATAAGGCATCTTACTATGAGAATATCGATTCAAAAATAGGATTAGTTACCTTTTTTAATAAATGGGATTTATCTTTTGTTCCTTATCGACTAAACAACTAAGTTGACATTTTGTCTGTATAGAAGTATTTGGACAGGTAAAATCACTTAAGGAAATAAGATCCATTCAGAGCAACAAAGCACAAACTAAAATATGTCGCATCGAACACGGGACGCGTTGCTCTGTTTGTTAAGTATGTTTTCCATAGAAATGGTAGGATGTTTTTTTTATAAAATTAATTGATACGGTCAAGTAGCCAAACGTTATTCCTCAACGTTTTTCAATGAAATACGGTACAGATAAGCTAAGACAACACAAGTTTCTACAATACACTTTTGAATATACCATGACAAACAATGTATATTTCTGATGGCCGAAAGCCGAGTTGTACAGTTAAATGTCTAAGGCTGTCATTCACAACAAACAAATCTGGCATCAGCCACAGCCTTTCATTTGAAACAAACACTGTCCAGTGGAGCCAATAACAATAGAAAGCCTTTCAAAGAGGAGAACAAAAAAACAGAAAAAGTCATCTTCATGTGATAGAGCAAATCAAGTTGTTTACAAAAATCATGTTAAATACTGTGTGTGTTTCTTAGTTTTCCGCTGAACGTCACGTGAACGAAGGTACTATATATGCCAGGTTTCATTTAATTATTTCTTTCACAGAAAATAACCCCACATCAAATCACTCCAGATTCATAACTGGCAAAAATATTTGTTTTGTGTATGTACAGGTAACGTTACTTGCAACTATTACAGAACATTGTAACATTTATGTATTCGTTTAATGTCCAGGGACATTACTAAATGCAATTTGTCATTAAAATTCCACCATATAGTACCTTAATTTAGGAGTCATTCGTTTAGCGGACAAAAATAATTTGTTTGTAAGACCTTTCAGGGTCTATCATTCGGAGATCTTTTGTTTTTTTCTCTTCGTTTATGTTTTATTGCCTAGCCCAATGACGAGGAATACATGACAAATATCTTGATCAAGATATGGAATCACCCTAGACTTGCAATCATCTTTTCCACAAAAATTACAAGACAATCCATTGGCAATTGCAGAGCATCGTAAACTGGTTATATGGGAAAAAAGAAATATTGAAAATATGAAGATGCATGTATGTGTCATGTTTTGTTTCCTTCTTCTAGATTCCATGTAGATATGTAATATCTTTATAATAACTCAGGTCAGAGCAAATTGTTATGATGATTTATTTACAAAAATGATGTTAAATATTGTGTGTTTCTTAGTTTTTCGCCGAACGTCACATAAACGAAGCTTCTATATGCCATGTTTCAGTTATTTATTTCTTTCACAGAATAAACGCCACACTAAATCACTCAAGATTCATAACTGACCAAAATATTATTTTTATATATGTACAGTGTAAACATTTATTACGATTAGGAGACATTCATTTAGCGAACAACAAGTAATTGCAAAACACTATTCAGCATAAGTTTTGTAAGACCTTGTCAGGGTCTATCATTCGGTAAAAAATATAAGGTAGAACCGTGAAAATCATGTGGGCATAACTATATGCTTTTTTCCGAAGGGTAAACCCTGCCAAAAATAGTTCAACTACCTGAGTATACTATTTGAAGAGCTCAATCAACCAACTGATTAGGATAAATATATTTGATTCATATAAAATATTAAATGACTCAAGTTGGTTTATTTTTTTTCTCTCATAACTTCATCTGCACGCGAGAACCAATCTAAGATTAAAACTGGAATTCATATTTGAGATGTTATTAGGAATGGTGCCCATATAGAGCACCGTTCGACTTAGCAGGAAATGATATTCCCACGGGAAAAGGCAATCTGTTATTGATTGTAAAGAAAACTTCTTGCGGTGGCTTTTAGAAGCAAGGATAGTTCCATAAGAAGACTTTTTATAGATTTACACCTTCTGGATTAGTTGACGAGCAACGTTCCAGTGCAGATGCTAGCACCATTATCAAACTAATAATATAATACATCAATAACATCTTTATATACAAATGAGTGTGAAAAGAAGGATTTACTGGTTTGAAAGGCTTAAGAGGGAGGAAGCCGTTTTAAACAAATACATGAACTGTTATAAGAAAAGTAAGAACATAAAATCATAAGATAACAAAGCCATGGGTGTTATACAGGTGTCTAACAAGTTATTAAGGTTGAAGAACTAAGGTAACACAACACTCTGTGTAGATATTATAGCTAACAAAGGATAGGAGGTGGGGACGGTTAACGAGTAACATATTTTATCACAATTCAGATAACATTCTGGGCGTCTGATTGGATCAGAGCCGTTGGATATTCTACGGTATTCCGTTTTTTTTAGTTCTAAATCGTCAGAAGAAATATGAATTGAGCAGCCATAGTAACGTTGTGTATTTTTTTCCCATATCCCTATGGAGTCAATTAGACACGTGCGTACTATAACAGTTGTAACTAACTTTGCTTGGCGTAGCATGTTTGTTTATAGATGGTCCACAATGATTTCTACTTCATCCAGCA
>JAUELC010085215.1:0-12044 GCA_031471745.1 Cryptochiton stelleri
CCAATCTAGACTGTGCTCTATACTTACCAGACTGGAGGTAAAAGATGCGTCATCTTTTAAATCAAGTTAAATCCGGTTGGACAAAGATAATAATTCCTCATGTTTTCAATAAGCTTAACGTTGGTTAAAGTCAGTATACACAAGTTAATTTAGAAAACTTTGTAAATGGTAAACTTAGAGCATGATAAATTAAGAGTGAGATGAACTACATTGCACAGTTTCTCTTTGATTAATAACGTTGTCAAAACGTAACAAATAGGTAACTTCTCTTTGCTCAGATCCCCTATCGGGTTCATTTTCTGTTTGTTGCTTTCTCTAATTTGTGTAATTCATATAATCAAGAAACCTAAAAACATACTTTGAAGAATCTCTGAAAACTGCTTCCCGTCGACACTTGGCACCTAGTCCAAGTAAATAGAGTAGCCTGACTAGCATTGTTTTAACAAATTTCCGCACAATACAAATGGTAAATGGCATTTGAATAATACATTTTTAATGAAAACAAGACACCCTGTTTATGCATTTGAAGTATATGTATATTGTGATATGCATAGATTGGTATATGCATGGACGCATTGACATGCTACACGGATCTCTTAGTTTTTTTTTTTGTTCTCGTGGTTTTCTCCTTCAGTATCAGCATTTTTACTATTTTACTTGACAAACTGTTATATGTTGAGTTATGGTGGAACAATACTATTGGTAACAGTATGTATATGCATACATAAGTATTAACTTCCACTGTCACATGACCACAAACCATGCATTGTATTGACATGTGTGAAGCGTTGAACATCTTATCAGGAGATTGTGTTTTTGTGCTTTTATGCGAGAAGCCCCAAAGAAAGCGTAAGATCTGAGTATCATCGTGGAAAGATTAAGGGTTATTGCACGAAAGGAGGCTATAATTCTTATCTCTCTATACTTGTATGTTTCTCAAACTGAGGTCAAATCTTTAACAGTGTCACGTCCGGTTAGCGGACTAACTCGAATGCTATATAAATACCAGACAACGAATAAAACGCAAACTAAGTTTGCTAATACATCCATACGTGACAATTTCGAGCAGCGGAGATATTAAGTTACTTATACCTAATTTCTCGTTCGCAATCTAACTTCATGGGCTTATAAAGTCTGCCCGGTACATGAAGAGGATATTTTGATGGCGATGAGAGTACGAAGCATTCAGACTCAATCTCCAGTTTGTCGGGAATTAGATTACTGCACAGACACTAAGGCAGAGAAGGAAGTGGATATTCAGTCGTCAAATAAGTGAAATACCCTTGAGTACTAAGTTAAACACCAATCAAACAAACAAACAAATATAAGCAGATTAAATGCTCTTAATTTGGAATGTGGCCACAGTCTGATTATGTGGCTTCTCCATTGACATATTAATTCGTAAAAGATAACGTCGTTATAGGACGTTATATCACAACTGGAATCAATTGAATAAAGTAGGCTTAAAAGAAGTCCTAAAGTTAAGCTGACTGATGATGATATGTGTCTCATGTGAGAGGATTGGGTTAAATAATTTTACCAATAAATAACTCTATCAACCAAATGAAGCAGCCAGTTAATTATCCAACGACCCAATTAACCAATCCATTTGTCAGGACAAAATTTCCACCAAATTTGTTCTCATCCACTGAATAAAGCAATTAGGTAAAACTAGAAACAGCCTATACTTGGGTATACATGTGAGCTGTCACAAGTTGATAATGGGCCTACATTAATGTACACTTATTCTCCAGGTCATCGCAAACGAAAAAACAATCAAGCTTAAATATGTTATTAACACTCCTTCAACTTAGCTCGTACCTATTTCAGTAGTCTTCTGAAATCTGTTTTTAAGTTCTGGTGATGCTTTTTTATCTGCATGGTCTATACGGTGCATTCATAGAGATCGCATGGTTTCGTTTCAAAACGAGACACAGCTGGGTGTGTGACGCAATATGTAGACAGTGTGAAGGTGGAGACCTGTCCCATACAAGATACACTATGGCCAAACGCCAAGAAGAATTTACTTTCTGCCAAAACCTCTTGGATTGCTGAACTGGATTTACGTCAAATCTATTTTCCGATAAATGTATTCATTTTATTGCACACTGAGCATTAGAGTCAGAAGTTTTCCAATCTGTTCGCTTCGTCTGGACATATTTAGCGCACATATTGGCTGAGTAATGTTTAGATCTAATTCCGTGGTGTCTCGTCATTATCAAATACTTTCATTGACTTTCAAAACTTCTATGTTATTATCCCCTCGCAGGAGGGCGATGATGTAACGATAGCGGACGTAATCTTCACAGGAGGAAAAGAAACTTGCAGACAAGATACTTATTGAACCGTCGGCCATATGGTCATCAATATTGATTGAAATGTTCTCTGTGGCAATGACTAGAAGCCTCCTGATTTTCAATGTCAACGATCAACGAGCCAAGAATAGAAAATATTACCGACATTGTTTAGAATGTTTGGCCAAGATATAGCTTTACTATCGGTCAGATTTGTATCAAACACGTCACATTATTTGTAAGGTCATAAGTCAAAGGTCAAGACCAGCAGGAGCGAAAAAAATAAATAAATAGAAAATCTTGCGGACAAGATTCAGACTAAATCATTGATCAGAGGATACTCAAACTTGGTAAACTAAATCCCTGTGACAATTGCAATGAGTTTATGATTTCAAGGTCATAAACCATATATTGCCACGGTCAAGGTCACCAGCAGCATAAAATGGCAAATTACATGATATATCATATCTGTTAGACTTATTATTAGGAGATATCACCCCTTGCGAGGAAAAGGTCCGCTCGGTTGTGACCTAGTTTGTTACGCAACAATTTTTGGTTCAATGGCGGCGAGTCACGATTTTGCGCAAGGGAAGATTTGACGTCATCATCCTGGAAACACCGCAATGTTTTCGGAGCTGAATAGTTTGTTTGTTTATGTTTTGTTGTTTTTTTTTTTTCAGAAAGAAACAGCGAGTGTATAAGTCGGGAAATTGGTTTGGTCGGGAAATATAAACAATGTCTTATGCATGGCTAAATGGCTACATATTTTAATTGAACCGTAATGTCTTTCAGAGAACAAAGCCGAATTGATCTTGTATATATTATTGGGATTGGTTGGAGTGGCTTGCGTTGGACTCGTGGTGGCATATCTAGTCAGGTCAGTATATTGAACGTGAAACGTTATAAGATTAGTAACTTTGCTTGGGTTACCTTCTTCTGTCGATAAATTGATTATTTGTTGTTTATTTTAATATTAATTTTGTTTAATCACTCCGTAAACTATTAGGGGAAATTTAAGAAAATACGTCCGAGGAGATTTTGACAACCCAACACCATTGTTGGTTATATTTCCTTACAATAGGTACAGGGCTAATAACAGTTACAGTGTAAATTTATCTGACTTAGTCGTTATGTTAAACAGTATGTTTGTTGATGGATGTATCACTAAGGTTAAGAATGGTCTATATTCAAAAGTGTATTAACATTGTTGAAATGAGTTTCTTTTGTGACGCAATCTTTCGAACCACTCAGCCCTGGACCTAAATGTTGGCAATCAAACAAATACATGTATATGTTCATATCTATATGGACAGTTTTTTTCTGATTTACTTACTAATCAGCCTAAAAATGCCACTTAAACAAGAAATTACAATTGTCTATTAATAACAATTTTGTTTTATAGCTAGAGGATAGAACAAGCCCCCTGGACCTTTATTCCTGCCAAGTTATATTATATATCTTCAATATGTATATGTAAAAAATATTATATTCTATTCTAAAAAAAAGATTATATTCTGTTCTAATTTCAATATATGTATGGTTTATTTTAAGGAGATACTTTGCCCGTAAAGAGATGGAGAAAGGACCGAATAAATTACTACTGACTTCCACAGATATTGTGTTTGTCCATAGGAAAAATATGAAAAGAAGTTCTAAGGTAATATATTCTTATCAGTCTGAATGCTGAATTCGGATTCTTTTTCTGGTATAGTTTTTCTTTCATTCGATGTACACAATTTTGATACAAAAAATGTCTTTTAGCCATTCCCTGCTCGAGTGGCAGAGACAGAAATACATTTTTACTGTTTCCGGTATAGTAATTTGTATGCTTTTTGGGTAGTAAAATCTTAGAACGTTTAATTGATTTAACTTTCAACTCCAGTCACCTTAACCAATTTGGTTCGAACTAATCTGGAAAGCGACGAACAGGCAGACAGAGTCTCTCTTGATTTATGCCATATTTCGACATTATAACCAAGCTGAACGAACAAAATAAACTAATAAGTTTTAAATAATTAAGTATTTGTCATAAAGTCAGCAAGCTGGAAGTATCATGCACACAAACATTAGTCCGTATCGACGTAGCCATAACTTACTTTGAATGTGTAAAGGTTCGAAGCGTCATTTATGACTTGGCGTACAGGGTATGTTTGTTTATCTGTCTGTTAACGTTTCTTGTGATCGCATCTCATCCTACGGCGAATATCGAATTGTTTTCACATTAAATTAGGTAATGGCGATATCAGTCCGTTGGATCCGAATAGCTGAGTGCCACAACACAAGTCTGTAACTGTATGAATTATCATAACAAGACTTTTATGGATTTACAACTTCTGGATTCATTGACTAGTAACGTTTCAATGCAGATACTAGCACCGTTGTCAAGATAATGAGTATAATTACAAAAGTATATCTATATGTACAAATGAGTGCACCAGAGAAGCACAAACTTATATTTATTGGCTTGAAAGGCTTAGAGAATACAGAGTGTGGGGAGGGGGAGTTTTAAGCAAATATATGAATTGTTATTAGAAATCTATAACATGCAATCATAAGATAACAAAACAAAGCCATGTTGGCTATACAAGGTATCTAACATATTATTACGGTTGAAGAACTAAGGTAACGTAGCAATATGTGTGTAGATAGTATAGCTTACAATAATGGGAGGTGAGGGTAAGGGATTTACAGATTTTATTAGAGCATCCTAAGCACCCCATCCTAAGCCCTTCTACCATGTAGAAACCCATGTCTGTTTGATTCAGGTTTAGATCGACGATTTTGGATGGCTTCCATGAGCTTTCTAGTTGTCAAATTTGTATATATAGAATTATATTCTTCATGTAATTATAGTCATTTACTTGATAACGGTTGCATTAAACGTTGCTCGTCCAAAAATCCAGAAGTTGTAAATTCATAAAAGTATTTTTAAGTTACTATCCCTGTTTCTGAATGCCACTGAAGAAGTTGTATGATGTATGTTCAATGGAATTTATTGGTATCCAGTAACACAATGGCGACTAATATGATTAGTTAAGAGTGCAGATTTTATAGCTTTTTATTTTGATTATCAATCTAGCCTACTGCCTCCCAGGATCCAACTACCTCATGAAAAGAATATTGATTATTGTACATTCGCCCATAAGAAGTCATTCGTTTTTGTTTCTTTGTGAAAATGGCAATGAACTCAAATTAATAATTAATACACGAACTCCAAGTATATGTAAACCCCAAACAGTTATATGCTTGAAGGATAATAAGTATATCCCTGCGGTTAATCTAGACAAATGAAGCCTCCGAACAAATAATCCTGGCGTGTGTCGCGAAGCATAGAATTGAAAAGTTAATAAAATTAATGAAATCATTATTGGAATGTTATTAATATTTAGGATAATATCAAAACATTGACAGTCACGATATCAATTAAAGCTGTAAAACAACTTAGGCCCGGGGTGCGTTGTCATAAATCCTCCAACCAGGTAAGAGGACAAGTTTAGCATACAGCATAGCTGTAGCGGATATTCATATCAAATTGACTGATAGGATTAGCAATTTAAAAGTGATACTGTCTACTTCAGCTTGCTCGATAACATATTAAACCATATTTTATTTGCTAATTTACGAGAATATTGAAAACGGAACTTATTGATTGGTGGCTAGTGACCGTATTTGCATAAAATGCCAAAATGAGTCATTCTCAGATTATGCGGCGGGGATCAAAATACATAAATTCCAAGTTTCGGTTTGCTCGCTCAAAACTTCTTGCAGAAGTAGATTGTTTAAGAATTTCTTTGACTTTTAAGAATGGTCGTCATGTGACGCAATATACTTGTATAAACAACATGACACACCATCTAATTTGTGATACCTACATGATAACGAAATCAGATTGACAGCAGATTGTACATGTTGCAAGGGATAAACAAATGCAATTTTGCAATTGTAGCATCGTTTTGGCTTCCAAATGTATTATGGGAAGGATTAGACAATTACAAATATCCAAACAGTTGTGAGCATGTCTGCTGGCTAAATTGTTCAAGTAAATGTATTAAAATTCAAATCGAAAATTATTTTCAAAAAAGAAAGATAATTTTTTTATTTTTTTTCTTTCTTTAATTTTAATAAGTAGTCAAATTTATAAAATTGTGCAGACCTGTTAATCCTTACTGTGTGTCGATCAATCAAGATTCATTTAGATAGCTAGTGCCGTTTTAAAATGTTGCCCTAAAAACAATTTGTGCTTGCTCAACATTATGGTAAAATGATACATTTATTTACAGTATTTCCATAATCACTACTTTTTGACAGATGTTAAATCTATAAACAAATATCTCGTCATAAAAGCAAAACGAGTGCTCCAAGCAAAAAAAAAGCATTGGGAGACAACCTTAAAGACCGTTTTCTTGGTGTGGATTTCAATCTTGTAACTTTTCCTCTATTAAAGTTACAGCGTCTTAAACTTGCGCAAATGATTCCGGGTTCTCCACGTTATCCGTGTAGATATATTTCTCAATAATCCCATATATGTAGAACGTAGTGTCCCACATTACGTGATATAACAAATTAAAGTCAATGTCTCTTGACGTATAATGTATGTCTAGTTAATGAGAATTTCGAAAACTGAACATTTTCATCGGTCCCTGGGGAACACATTTGCATAAAATGAGAAAATATGTTATGCTTAGATTATGCGCCTTGGATCCAAGTAGATATATTCCATGTTTCAGTTTGCTCATTTAAAACGTCTTGCAGCAATATATTTTTAAAGAAGTTTATCGACCTCTCAAGATGACCGCCGTATGACGTAATGTAATTTTATGAAAACACCACACATCAGTTGATTTTTGTTACCTAAATGACAGTGAAATAAGATTGTGTATACATTGCATACTGTGCGAATAATAAACAATTGGAATTTTGCAATTGTAACCTCGTTTTGGCATCCAAATCAATATGGGAAGGATTACACCATTAAAAATGCGACTTAACAGTTTTGAGCATGCCTGTTTACTAAATGGTTCATGTAAAAAACTCAACTCGATGATTATTTTTTTAAGATGTAACAAAATGCATCTCGGTATGCTGTGTATTGATCCACTAAGATTCACGGAAATAGTTGATTGCGTTTTAAAATCGTCTCCTAAAAACACTTTGTGTTTGTTCAAGATTGTGGTCAATTTGAATTTTGAGTATGAGTATTTCCCGTTTCACTAGTGTTTCATAGTAAACAGTGTATGTAAATCCCCTTTAAGAGAAGGAAATAATTTTTGGCTTTAAAAAAAATAGCCCACGTCGCATATTAGACTGCTTTGTTATTGAATTGGAGCCACAAATTCCGGAGGCGTTAAGCTCAAACTTTTGTGTTGTAACCTCGGGGCCCTGCGCGAATGAAGTTTAGAATACATTATAAGGATTACTATAATTCCCGTTGTGTTTTATTATCATTATTATTATTATTAGAGATGCAGCCGTTTGACGGCTCAACACTTTTGAAATCATTCTATTTTTGTACTTTAATTATTATTCAGATCGATTTTGTCCACGCCCTACAGCCCAAACCGCTTGAGCCATGGAGTTGAAATTTTGTACGGTTAATGCTTACTTCTTAACTTGGAAATCTTTTATTTTTATTTTTTATATTGAATTTTACTGCTTTTCTTCTCCTTAACCATTTAATGTTTGAAGCTGAACTTTTTTATTTGTGTTCTACGTTGAACGGTCTAACAAGTTTCAGAAGGATTTTAAAATCGCTATAATAGTGACGTCACAGTCATGCACTAAACACGAGATACAAGCTTAACACGTTTAAGGCTTAAACGATGACAAAACAATTAGGTATCCAATTTGTTTCTACAAAATTGGCTGTAGGATTGGAAACTTTACCTAGAATGGAATTTTTATCAACCTGTCTGCCCGGATAAACTGGAAAAACAAACCTCAAGTTCACTACACTGTGACTAAAATATATATTAGATAAAAAGGCAAAAGTAGCACCATCACGGCCAAAGTCTTCTTTGTTAAAAAGCAATTTGACTTTTTGGGCTGTAACAACTGTTTTGTTTTACAGCGAGTTATACATTCACTGGTTTAACGCCTTTGGTGATTGTTCTCTCCATATTAAGTTCAAACGGCCAAAACTTTCGATCCCGATAAGCTACATCGATAAAAATCACACTACAAGATAACCAATTATGAATTCGAACTTTATTCGCGCACGCCCCAGAGGTTAAAACACAAAATTTTTAGTTCAACGCTTAAAAGTATGTGGCTCGAAATCGAAAGCAATGTAGTCTAATATGCGTCGCGCTCAAGTTTCTTTGTTCTCCAACGGGGAATTCAGCAGGACCTGGTAACTATATCTACGAGGTTAATAAATAGGCCGCGCGGAAAATCCCCAAAGGCTTAAAATTAACGCTATGCGTAGTTTGCTAGTATTCTTTACGTGACTTATTTACCATTTCACAACACGTGGTAAGTGTTTATAAATATCTGTGGAATAAACAACGCTCTTGACAATTTTCTGCTAGGAGCAACTGTTTTGCTTTTATAACGAGTTATAAATTCATAAGTTTACCATTAGTCAAAAGTAGGACACCATTTTAAAACGGACCCTACCTATCTCAAAGAGTCTTGATGGATCGACACACAGTAGAAGGATTGACAGCTCGGAAACATTTCAGAAAGAAAAATAACACTTATTTTGACTTATATTTAAAAAATAAAATTAAAAATGACATTTTTTTTCCTTTTTGATAATAATTACCGCTTTGAATTTAATATTTTACATCAACCATTTAGACGGCAGACATGCTAAAAACTGTTTAGTGTCATTTTTAATTGTCTAATCCTTCCCATAATGCATTTGGAGACCAAAACGAGGCTAAAAGTCCAAAATTAAATTGTTTATTACTCGTAATATTTGCAATGCACAGTCAATCTGATTTCACCATCATGTAGGTAACACAGATTAGATTATGTGTAATGTTGTTTATAAAATAATATTACGTCACACGGCGGCCAATTTGAGAGATGAAGAAATTCTTAAAAAATCTACTCCTGCAAGACGTTTTAAACTGTAACTGTTAAACCTAAAAGAGGTGAAATTTTTTTGTCAAACTTGTTAAAGGTTTCGTCGTTGAACATGTGTATAAAGTTTCCACTTAGACGGTTTAACAGTGTTTCTCCGATATTACTGAAATTTAGACACAATGTGTAGAAGACTGTACATAGCAAACTACAAAAAATTGTATCCGACAATTAATAACTCTGGATGGTATAGGCGGCCATCTACTATGACGTCAAATTCGTGACCAGAAGTAGTTGTATACATTTTGGATAAATTAAAGATACAGTTGCTAAGAGGAACAAAATGGATGCAGTAAAACATATATACCAAAACAATAACTATAGAAATGACGTCACAACAGCTGGACAGATGTGGCGTAACTTTTTCCGTTTTTCGCCAATAACGTAATAAAAAAAAGAATTATATTTTAGGGCTCTACGGACCATTCTTCATCTTGAACTATCATTTGTTTGATTTAATTCTGTACTAGAACAAGTGTTTTCTTCATTACGTCATAGCGAACTTCCGAAACTTATATGCTACAACAACGTCGGTCGCAAATTGTATAGCCCTGATAATTCTACACTTGTGGTTAAAATTCCAGCTTGATCTGTTCAGCAGTTCACTAGAAGAAGATTGTCAAAGAAATCGTGCTCTGTGTGACGTCACGGCATAACTAGGTCAACTATAAAAAAAAATTCATGTGCTTAATCCGTTGAATTCCTTGAAAAAAGTTGGCGAAAAATAATAATAAACATAACAGGAACAATAGGGTTCCGACGAAAGTCGAAATCCTAATGACGAAACAGAACGATTTCAAAAGAGTTGAGTCGTCAAACGGCTGCACCCCAAATGATAAGGAAAAACGATTGCAAAAAAGGTTGAGCCGTTTAGAATTCTAGCGGTATTGGTTTTCCCGCTACAGCCCAAGATGAATTTTGCATTTCAAAAACAATTCTAAAATGTGTTGACTATTTGAGATGCCGAAAAAATAACGGTGGATTGGAATTCCTCGCGTCAAACTGCACTTGTCCAGAAAACTACCTTCTCCTTTAACGTCAAGATATTTTATCAAATTGTTTACCAATTTGAGCCGGGACCTGATTGATTATTTCGGATAAGAAAAAGCTTTACGATACGGATAATGAATACCGATGCTTCATTACAAATTACCTTTTTTATATAATAATTTGAATTATTAACACACGTTAAGTTTTAGCTTATATTATGTATAGTAATGTATAAATACTACATTAAAATTTTTTGATAGACAAACGGTACATATGAAAATATAACGAATTGTAAATCGCTATCAACGCAAATCCACATGAAATTATAAATAGTTTAAAATTAGTGAACCTAGGAAATGACATTCTACAAAATAGAAACGGTTGACCAGCCCAGTCTACTGCTGTGAATGTGCTTTGCAATTTAACCTGTTTGAACTCACAAAGACACTGAATGGAATTGAAATGGGAAATTAATAATACATAATAAACAATAAACATGGGATACATATTTCCTAAAATTAAGGTAAAAGTTTACTGTTTAAAATATATGTACATACTATTTCCATGATAACTACGTTGTATTTATAAGAAATGTCGTGCATTCCGTATAGTAAGTTAGTAGTGGATGGAATCATTACTTACACTAGTTTAACTAAACAATAAAGCCGGTTGCCTGAATGGTATATGTGACCGGTGCGCATGCGATTTGGTGACTGACTCTGGGGGTCTTGGATTTAATTCCCGTACATGTTCAGTCTGTAAAATTTTGAGTTAAAATTTTCTGACCTGAAAGGCCTAGCTTTATCCTGATTATCCTGTATATTCGCACTAATGTGATATGTGTGAAATAATCCTCAGTACGGCGTTAACGGCCAAACGAACAAGCAATCGATTGTATCTGCTAATCAATACTTTAATACCCCTAAGACTTCTTAACACATTCATATATCGACACATCCATGTCAAATGACTGTCCAATAGTCTCGCTTCTGTTATCTAACTTTATATTGTTTGTATGAAAAATATGGGTTTGATTGGCATATGGAGTCAGTGGGTCGTCAGTTGTTAAAAATTGGTGCCGGTAACTCAAACTGAAATTTGACTGATCCTTATCCGCTCAAGTAAACTATACAATTAAATGAAGCGATTCTATAAAGGTCAAGCCACGACGGTCCAATCACCAAATAACATTTCATTGACAACAGGCAAACGCGATGTCAACACCATTGAAAACATCATTAAAAGAGGAAACAAAAAACCCAATGTTTGGCCTAATTAATTGTATTAGTCCCTGAAGTCGATTATAGATATGAATCGAAAAAATGTACTTTCTTCAAAAATAAATTCAACATTGTTTCATTACGGTAATCATGTGCAGTGATTGTGAAGGACGATCGAACGAGTGAGAATATGAGGTGTTCCCAGCTGAACTCAGTAGCTCAGGAAATAGATCAGTGAATGTTATCCCCAGGTTGTGTTTGTTTGTTTGTTTGATTGGGGTTTTACGCCATACTTAAGGTTATTCCACTCATATGACGGCGTGCCAGCTCAATGGGTGAAGAAAACCATCTCCGACGCACTGGCAACAAACATTGACAAGATACAAGACAACCACAGGACATAACAGGACGCCACAACAGATCGGCTTCGTGTTGCCCCTTAGATCTGAGAGCA
>JAUELC010085326.1:0-18811 GCA_031471745.1 Cryptochiton stelleri
GGAGTCACATGAGGTGACTCCGGCTATAGCGGGCGGTGGTTTTTACGAGGTTTCTTCCCGGTTTTCCACCGTATTAAGTAAGGCAGAGTAAGAAGTGGAAAATCCGTCGTCATATAAGTGACATACCCTTGAGTTCGACGTTAAACACCAATCAAACAAACAAACAAGCTAACCATATAGGTGCCTGATTCGATCCCCGCTGGGGGCATTCATATTTTCCCACATTTATAAAAACTATATATATATAATATATGCAAGAGTTTACGTTTGTTAGTTTTTTTCTTCTGTGAAAACATAAAATATGCGTTTTAAAAGAATGTAACTTTAAATAAAAGGGCGTGTATAGACCCGATTCACAGTGCTGATAATGACCTGCCATTAGCTTCTATTCATCTGTTGAATGCCTATAGAGAAGAAGTGACTCGTATATGGCTATTAAGAATATGAGACTGCGAAGAGCCACCCAGTATATATACGTAAAGTACATTAATGTCATTTCACGCCAGAGCGATTTGAAATTTTAATCCCAGACCTGTATATAATTAGTACACATTTACTGTAGGTAAACATACCACCTGACTATCAATCATATATACCATACATATGTGCATGCAGGTAAAAATGACAGGTAAAATAAAGTAATTATTCAAAGAGTAATGTTTTATGACTATTATCCACAAAAAATAAATCGAATACTGACTTTTTGTTTAATGTAGTTAGTGTCAAGATATAATTATGCTGATAATTTTGTAACACAAGGACGCTATTATTTACTTTATACTTTTATGGCACTTTTCAACTAATTTATTCACCTTAGCTGGATAAACACATATTGCCATGCCAAAATGAAAACACCTAAGAATAGTTTTAATATTGACCTCACAAACAACAGTCAGACAACATGTTATCAATTTTAAATTGTAGACTTTATAAGAAAAATGTTAAAATCCATGTAAAACTTCTTCAAATCAAAATATTGAAATTCAATTGACACATACCTGATTTTCTTAGCTTTCTTATTACTGCTTTTTTGCTCACGGCTTTACAATATACTGGTAAAGCCTTCACCATTGTATATTGCACTGAGAAATTGTCCGGTGTTGGACAGTTGAGATCAATTCAACAGAGAATAATCGAAATGCTCAATGTTCCTTATTTGACAGTCACAATATTCACACAGAGAAATTGTCAGGAATTTCCTAGTGAATTCCTCACTCAAATTAAAGTTCTTAAAATTGCATGAACAAGATTGCAATTCAATCATATAGATGATGTCATTGTTTTCTAGCTTTTAAAAGACAAGGCTCTGAAGGATATTGGTTTCATTTAAGGTGGCAGACTCACAGGTTTAAATTGAAATATTTCCAAAATTGCCGGCTTACACAATTTTTAGCCAACAATTACGAACATAACTAAAAATCTTCCTTAGAACAAAATGCCAGACTTCCCAAGTAAATCCTTCCAGACAAATCGAGAACAATTGTCCCTTTCACAGAGATCACGCAGTAAGGTATTTCTCACCTTGAGACCTTTCAATCATTCCCAGAAAAGTTGTCTGGTCAAAACCTCAACCATTATGGTCTTGGTTTGATTCTTAAAGCTGACGGTTGTTATATAAAGAATCTGTTAAAAGCATTGATAGCTTAGATCCATAAATCAAACCACCCAAGTGAGCAACTGTTTAAGAAATATGGCAGGACAGACAGTCAGAGGAGCATTGAGTGTTAACATCCTAATTGTGAAATGGACCATGGTTAAGTTGTCCAGACTTCCATTATGTAAACCATGTCAGTTGGAAACCAAGGACCATTATCTTTCTTAAAGAAGACGCTCTCTCCCCTGGGGTGTCTGGACACAAGACTGTCCATTAGGTAACCATTACACCCACTGAACTATTAACATTGGCTCTAAATGCTTCTGTTTAGTCCTGGTTTGTGAATAAAAGAGTTTAACTATAAGTGTAATGTCAAGAGACTTAAGACTTTCTCCCCTGGGGCATCTGGGCGCAAGAAGATATATAGGCAATAGACTTATAGTATTATACCATTAACACTGCCTTTTATAAAATGCTTCTGTTTAGCCCTGGTTTGCGAACAGAATCTGACTTTAATGTCTAAAAGAGACTAAGACTTTCTCCCCTGGGGTGTCTGGACACAAGGCTGCCCACATGATATCCACTAGATAGACCAGTTATCATTTATAACTGACCATCTGTTAATGAGATTGTTGTTAATGTGATACTTTATGTGCTGGCCCTTTGCCTATGGACAGCATGTTCCGAGTGTAGTAATGCAGTCTTTACTTAGCATTGGAGGAACATTAATTTTCCAACAGAGCAAATTTTATTATTAGTGTTTTGGAATTTAACAAAAAAATGTATCGAATTTGAAAAATATATACAGATATTTCTGCGTTTTAGTGTTGAAACCGGGAATTAGTGAGTATATATCAGATTTAGTGGACACAGCAAAGTGGTTTAAATTATTATTTAAGTATGTGTAAGCAACCTACAAAGGTTGCCATCAATTTGCCTTGTTCTGAAATGAAATGATCATATAACAGACATAATCATAGAAACACAAACCCTATACAATATAAACAGTTACTTGGTTAGAAACAAGTCCAAGCTTATTGTTGGACCAGGAATATCGCCGCCATTTTGAAATTAGGTCATAACAAATTTGACCCTGTTCAAAGATGTGCAATAATACAAAGAACAATAGTTTTGTACCAATCTGATTCAAATTGACTGAGCCCCCCCCCCCGCTCAAAACAAAAAACAAGATGAAGGAGAAGATGAGTTGTGATATGGGACTTGGTTCAAAAATGACTTAACCATTTCTGTAACCGATATGCCTATAAACAGAATGAAAACTATGCTGATAGATACAGGGATACAGAATTTATCCGTTATGCAATTATGTTTTCACAGTGTGATAGCATCATTACACAACATTTAACAGCCTAAATAATGTCAACAGATCAATACCCTGCTTACAAAACTTTTAACCTACAAAAAAAGACCAAATATTGACCCAGACATAAAAAGGAATTATCAAATTTCCATATTCCTATAATAATAGATCATAGAAAAACAGAAGAGGATGCCAAAATCCTTCATAATTGTATGGGAGAATGGCATGATCAATATTACATTGATTTTGTGTGGGTGCGCTTGTCATAGATAATTACACTCTACATACAAAGCAAAATTAGAACAGACGATTTTATGTAATATTTTCAGGGTTGAACGGTCAGTCACCTGAGTACACAGTTATAGATTTATAACCTCCATAACTTTTGATGCATGAAATGTTCCACATTTTAAAATTGTTCAATCAAGCCAACCTTTCACTAAACAGCGGTAAAGCCAGAGATGGTTCCCAAAAATCTCATTGAAAGACTTTCATGTTACCTAAGTAGTCAGCCCAGAGTAGAGGTGAATATAACATACAACTTTTAAAAGCATCTGAGAGGAATTTTTCTTCTATGAATTAACATATGAACTACAGAAACCTTATACTAATTAGACAATTTAGCATTGATACACGTAAAACAAAAACTCCATTTAATTTAATACTATACTTATTAACAATATATTAAATCTGCATTTTTTGACAACGAACTAAAAATTAAAAAATTAGTTTTCATCCATAGAAAATCAAGTATCTGAACATTTGTTTGCAATTCAAGTGCGAAAAGGCTACAGACATGTTCCCAATCAAGACCTACAGTTGTACATGTAAAGGTGATCCACTTTCACATGGTTAGGGGAGTTATTCCCCTTGCCCTGAAAGCTAGTCAAGTTCTTTTAAGTGATGTACACACTAGAATGAGCTACAGAAGGTTGACTAAGCTGAGAAAAGGAAAGACTGTTTGGTTGAATTGTAGGAAAAGATGCCATTTGAGAACATTATTATATTTTTTTGTTTAGAATAGCATTCAAAATATTATTACTTAATAAATCACCCATGGAGAAATATGAAATACTAGTACTGTAAAAATATATCAACAGAATGACGGACTTACATGAACGTCTTAAATACCACCCCCTCCGCTGCAAAAAATCTGAAATACTTACAAATTTTAAGAAGGTTGCCTGTTTAATTAGTGATTAAGAGCTTACATCTACAGGTTTCTTAATTGGCTTTCTTGGCCACCCTTCCAAAAATATAAAATACTGTAAACATTTAACAACAGGGTGCCTGTTTTTTTTAGAGTGATTGAGAGCTTACAAGTACAGGATACTTAACTGGCTATCAATTAAGCTACAGTGCAGTAATTACCTAATACAGATAAGCTATTAAATGAAACTGCAATTAAAAGATCACAGGCTTTTTAGAAATCAGGTGTCCTACATCCGTTTAAGAACATGTATGGTTAATTGTATTTTGGCCACACACAATTTTGCACAAAACAATTAGGAGATTGCATCTTAAAGTACAATTGGGTTAAATGTACTTCTAAAGTTGACAAAGTTGAAAGGAATAGGAGTGGATTGGGCTTTGTGAAAGACAAGAGTATAGATACATGCAGCTAGCTTTTTTTTGTTTAACTGGTGTTTAACGTTTTACTAAAGGATATTTAATTTATAGGACAAAGGATTATCCACTTCTTAAACTGCCTCTCAGGGTACAGTGGAAAACTGGGAGGAAAGCTCGTAAAAACCACCCAGGGTGTGTGTGACTCCCTCATATACAAGTGGTCCACTTGGAGACATGAACCCTTGCGGTACATTGAAGGAGGATCAGCAGTCCAACACGCTAACAACTTAGTTGTTTCATTATTATGGATAAAGTTTAGTTAAATGTCCGTTATTCTCAGTGCAATCATGAACACCTTCAAAAAAGCATATTTGCTATTCGTAAATTATATAAACAATCAAAACAATGAAAATATGTACTTACCTATTATTCCACGCATGAATTTTACCAACAACATTGTTATTTGTTTCCTGTGTATAAACCTTCGAACTATGTTCCAAATCCTTGAATGAGTGTTACATCACAATTCCAGCTTAGATTTCAGCTATTCCAACTTGACGATATCCAATAAGTATTTATGAGCATTAATATACGTTGAACATCATTATTGCATTCCACTGTATATCAGATGGTAACATTTTTGATACAATGTTTCTAAAAACTTGTTCAATTGAAGGTTCTTAGATGTTCATTTATCCTTTGGAATTCTCACTAAAATCACAAGGTGTAAAATCCAGAGTGTTTCTCAATGTACATCAGTAATTCCTTCAATTGTTTCAAATTTAACTGACAAAAATTAGCTCAGTCACAGACAAATACAAGACTAAAGCAAACAAAAAACTAAGAAAAAAACTTGGTTGAATTGGCTGGCGGTGCGCTTCTTAAAAACACAAGATCAATCAACGGCACAATCTGGTGCTGAGCAAAACTAAGATCACAGGTTAAGTCCAATAGGCTCTTGGGAACTGCTATGATTTGATAATGAGCAGAGTTTAACGTGGATGTTTTTTCTACCATAAAGGATGCTTGGATCATAACATGGTAATAAAAAGTCTCAGACATCCAGGCTATGAAAGGGAATCACTAGAGGGGACTTGTACGATTAACTACGAGTCAAACTCTTAACTGTAGAAATTCCATCTGCAAAGTCACAAATCATATTTTTAACAGGACAACAACTGACAAATATGTCAAGAAATACATGTAGCTAAAAACGAACGGTAAACACAGTCCCGGAAATGGTTAGAAATACATGTATGGGGATTAAAACCGAAGTCATTGGGTTCACCTATCAAGGATGCAAATTGCCAGTGGTCCAACTGTCTGATTGCCAGTCAAATAAACTACAGTCCAGTTATTGGCATCTGTAACAGGTCTGTCTGACCACTGATTTTCAGACCTATCACACTGGACTTCACAATTGAGGACCAGTACAGTATTGTATGGGTTAGTAACTGTCCATAAACCACTGGTACCAATGACAAGTCACAGATTATGCCAAATTAGATGCCAGCTTATATGTCTAGAGTATGGATATTGTGTTCACTGGTAACACAAGCATTTAGAAATAAGAATTCCACAGCAAAGTTACAAATCCTATTTAAAAATGGACAACAACAGACATTTGTAGACTTGAGAAACATTGGGGGATTATATTCCAAATCGAGACACCTCTCTGTATATATGTAAGCCAAGGTTTATATAAAACTCAGGCATCAAAACTTCACCGTTGATACAAAACATCAGAGATTACATGAAAACGAGCTATGCTGTGAAACATATTCTGCACAGTTCCTGAATGCCATAATCAAAGTTTAAGGATGAATACATCTTTCTGTTTCAAAGCCATGCATAATTGATCTACACTACATGATAATCAGAATGCATGTCACCGTGAAGCTATTATAAGATCATACTAGCTTTGTTATGTACCGGGAAAATAAATGATCTTTATACCATCAGATGCATTACACTAGAGACAGTGACATAGATGGCAATTCAATTGACTTGTTTTTGTACTGGTGATCAATGGATCAGTGTTTGGGAAATAAAGATAAATCCATTGAAAATTGTCCTTGGCCAAGTTCGATCTCCAAGAACATTTAGGGATCCTGACCACAACACACAAATTCAAACTGGCACTTTCAGGGACATGTTTTTATAATCTTGTCTTCTTATCCATTCAAGTAGGTTTGTGTCTTTAAAATAAATCCCTTGAACATTGATTTTGATTCATCACATTCAGTACATTTATGAAACTCGAAATGCTAATATCAAACAAATGGTACTTTCAATGATGTCAAAGAGCCTCCATCAAGATATGAAACAGATTTGGATCTTTTTTTCAAAGAAAGAAGGTAACAGTTTTGGTGATTTTAAATTTAATCACTTGAGGATTGACAATCTTTCATCAAATTCAGTTTCTGATAAATATTTGGGAGTCATGAACCCCAAAAACAAAAATCTAAGCGGTCATCCACAGATACTGGCCTTGCTTTGTAGCAGGGTGTTTGTGTCACACGGGAGTGTCTTGATACTATCTTTGGCCGAACAATGCTTTACACAAATAAATCGAATATACTTATACCACTTTGATCATGGACGTCTTGTCACACATTTACAGTGTATTTAACATGAAATCAGTCTTTACAACGATGAAATAGCTTCATATCGTATGAAGGCAATACTTGTTAATATGATGATCGGAATATAAAGTTAAAAAAAACCTGACTTTTCTCGGAATTAACACTATTCGTGTACTTTCTGAAAAAGAATTGTCCAAAAATCTTGATCACAGCATCCCAGCCTAATTCTGATTTAAATAAATCCAATATAACAGCTCCTTTTTGCCCATTTAACAACATATAGCCTGGTCATAGTCAAAATCCTGTCAACATCATTTCTTTTTTTATTGACCAAAGCAAAACAGTTTGGCAACACAGGTGACTGAACAGAAGCTAGTAAGCTGGATTATTGTTGACCAATTTATCTAAGTACACAACAGTTTCAAGCTGAGCATGACATGTTATAAAGTCCAACTATTTTCTCCCTCTCCAAAATCCAAAGCACTCGTCACAGCAGACAAAAAACTTTATCAGTATTGTCAGTATGTAGCAGAAACAGGAATAAAATGTTTTTGGTAAGTAAACCCACGTATTATTTCTCCACAAATACAAAGTTCAAAATCACTTGTCCAAACTCTCACAGTTATATAGCACTTGAATGTCTAAATTCGCTGTGGCACAAGCCCACAACAGACATATTAGCAGACCAATCCCAATTTTCAAAGTAACATCCGCGACACTGTGTGAGTCAGACTAATCAATAGAATACAGGAGATCTAATGCTATTTCCAACAATACCTGAAATTGATGAAGTTAGTGGAGACCTGAGCAAACTGGTCAGAAAGATTCCTTCGAGAGTGTTCAGTCAAAGTGGGAAAAACATGGTATTCTCTTGTTGCATGACCAGTGATTGGCTGACTACACACGGCCAGTTAAATGATTGAAAGAGTCATCCTCCAAGACTGACATCTCACACCAGCAAACACAGTTTAGTGATGGACCAGTAGCCAGATGTCCTTAATGCAAATGTTAAACTAGCTAGGGCTGACAGATGGACAGACAAGCTGACTTAGTCACTGGACTTTAACACCAACACAAACCCAGTGCCTATCAGTGTCTCCATCAAGCATCAAGTATCATTGGCACGTACTGTTTGAAAACAAACCATTCTACACCTCCTGGTATCGGTTCCCTTTCTCACCACACCAAGACCTCTTGAACATAGAATAACCCCAGGGTCAATCAGATAGCAAGAAAGAGTACCCACAGATTAGAAGCATCTCACCATGTCCTTTTTGGACTGAACTACAAACAGCTTCAGGAAACAAACAATCCAAGGTGTTTTACTTTTTGTCTGCATTCAAGCTGCAGGTTCTCTTGTTGATAAAAATATCTTTGGTACAAACACACAATAATCTTTCCAAGATAATTCTATTTCCTTAGATTAAAGGAGAGTAATATAATCTTATCATTTTGAAAGTTCACACAAAATCCTACAATGGTATACTTTGGACCTAAGCAAGTACTTTACCGAGGCATGATCAGAAAAAAAATTTCAGTTCAAAGAAGAAATAACCCTTGAGATACCCTGTAATAGTATCCTACAGAGTTTAACAGGAAACTTTCCTGGAAAAGTAAAGTCCATTCTGAATAAGATCAACTGTGTTCTCTTAAAAAAAAACCTGGCACAAAGTCATCAGCACAAGAGGGGTTCCTGTAAAATATCTGTTACCAGAACAAAACTCTTCAGCGGGAAATGGATCGAGTTTGGAATTAAATTGTCCCTGCTATCAAATGGCTTGGTGCCGGAGTGGTGAAAAGCCCTTCAAGACAGCTTATCTGGAAGCACCCACAGATCGGCGATGCAATCAGGAAAGATTTCGAGTAGTGCCATCTTGAGAGAGTCTTTGGGGGATTGAAGACTGCCGAGTAATCTTTATATGGCCTTCTTTAGCACATCCATTCCACAGCATTAGGAAGCCCCAAAATGGTCATTTCCACATTTGAACTAACTTAAGTCTGATCAGAGAAGACCATTGAGTCACCAAGGAAGGGTAAACTCTCAGACTTGTTCAGGTATCTGGGATAGTGTTATTCCTAGAATCCTTATTGCAATGGTATACTGATCAGTATAATAAACTGACTATTCCTTAAAATAAAGAAGCCCCAAAACGGTCGTTTCCATTATTGAACTACAGGTAACTAAACCTTGATCATTGTCTTCAAGTCGACTTTAAGACATGATTTACTGCCATGATCCTGGGGTCTGCTTCCATTTAGTCTGAGCGGCTATCTTATTTTTAGCACAGTGATTGCAAATCCCCATAATGTCCCTTTCCACATTTGAAGCAAATAAAGTTTGATCAAGCCCATTGAGTCTCCAACGAAGGGTCAACCTCCACACATGATGCCTTATCCATGTTAATGTTTTCTTCGTTTCTTCCCCTGAGTCGACCACTCAGTCTTAACCAGTATCCCATTAACGCTCTCGGACATGTGGCTTGAGTAGGCTGACTTGACCAGTCCCAGGCCGCTGGTCAAACAAATCCTACGACACTGTTAAAACATCAGCAGCTAGAGATATATGTGCTCAGCTTTGACTTTGAAAGAACGCATTTGTCACATAGTTGAATTAGCAGTACTTAAATTCTGGTCAGATCCATCATTAACGTAAAAAGGAGTGATTTCCCACCCCAATGCCTTACACATTTATTATCCTGCCAGAGTCAATGAATGTCCTTAGAGAGTCAATGGTGTCCATATAGGAGTCAAGTGACAATTGAAACGTCGAATGCTTTAAAATAGTCCTCGTTTTTAAAATTGGGTTAGATATTACAATTTTAATATTTCTGAACCTTAGTCACAAGCCGCCTTTTACTTTAAGTATACTTGTTTCTGAGCAATGAATTACATCTCCGGTATACAGCGTCTTTTTTAATGTTCTTATCTTGAACAAAAATTGTTGACTACTGAGATTTATGGCTAAGGGTTTAAATTTAATTGCCTACATTTTTTTGGAGAAAGTTAACCGCCAGAATGTTTGACATAGCCAGGTTAGAGATTAACTTATGTACATTTAAATACAGTTGAGATATTATATAAGACAAGTTAAGTCTGATATGTGAGGTAAGTCTACTAGTGAGATCGCGGGATGATTTTTATATGGCTTCCTGTTGGTTTTCCTCCAAACACCGGCAATGCAACACACCAGCAATGCAACATACTGGCAATGCAACATACTGGCAATGCAACACACCGGCAATGCAACATGCTGGCAAGGCAACACACTGACAATGCAACACACCGACAATGCAACACACCGACAATGCAACACACCGGCAATGCAACACACCGGCAATGCAACACACCGAGAATGCAACACACCGACAATGCAACACACCGACAATGCAACACACCAACAACGCAAAGTCGTCATTTTGAAAAGGGATATCTACTTAAAAAGTTAATAACCAATCGAACAAACAATTAAAATTAAATGTCAATTAGTGTAATTATAGTCACTAAGTTACGTCTTTCGAAACAATTGATTGCTTCGAAAATCATATGATTAGAAAATTTTAAAGAACTTGCTTTACGTTTAGAAGTGGAAACACAGATCTTTTGGGTAAACTGTTGACACATTATATTTTATAAATGTGGAGAGATAAACATCCGCATGTCTCCCGCGGGGAATGGATCACACCAGAGACCTTTGGCTAGGAGAGCCAACCTTCTAACTCACTCAGCTATTGAGGCTTATGATAAAATGACCCGTAATGGCTGCCATTCCCTCAAAGTGAAACACTGATACAGGGGCGCTAAAGTAGCATGTTTTTGTTCTAGATATTACCCATAAATTATGTTTGTTGTTTGATTAATTTTGAAAATCTGGTTCTGGTATATGTATACATTTATACAGGAAGAAAGAGACAATTGTGCATGCCTCTACTGGTGATTGAACCCGAGACCTTTGGCCAGCAACTAGGCCAACACTCCATGTAATTAGCTTTATATGGATGTTATATCAATCAATGTATATATAAGTAAGTTAAAAGTAAAGGTTTAAGACGAATGGCTGTGTCAGCTGGGTTGTATAGACTTCCTCTTTGACAGACTTTGATATATGAGGCTGTCTCATCTTGTATCTTCTGTTATAATTTTCACTTAACATCAAAGACCCTGGTCCTATTTTCCCCGCGGAGCGATCCCAACAAAACAGATTGTAGGCATTAGAAGGTATAGCCTATGGTGTGTCGGCCAGGTAAGCTGAGTGCCTAGACGATACAATACCCTCTATCGATCTACCTGAATTATAGATAGATCTCTCTTTAAACAGAGACAGAGGTAACTGAAGTCAGAAAGACTGCAATCTCTCCCCGGAGCCTCTGTCTGTCAGAAAGCTAACATGGAAGCTTTATGACTATGGTATGAATATTTGAGGAGCCCCCTGGTCTAGCTATCACAGACTCCAGCGAACACATAGAAAAACCCATCTCACACAACAAGTCTACACAAAGAATTCGTCCGAAAAATTATCCGCGCATACTTATTACTATTTCATACCATAACAGAAAACGAGAACCCATTTGGCTAGGCTGAGAACCATAAACGGACCAGTTTGACATGCGCTAATGTATTTCATTCAAACATTAAAAAACACTTTTCACAAGCGATCCATAAAAACGGATCCATAAAAGTTTTCTGTTCGTATTCCTTCTTGGTAAGATCAGTGTGATGTTTAAAAATGTATCCGGTTTGACGATATTTTTCGCTCCGGGGATGTGATGAAAAGCAACTTTCCTCTATTAGCTTATATCATTGTTTTTACCCATCAACATGTACAACCTAACCTGTCTTTTTATTCTGTATACCTGGTGACTGATTAGGTCTACAGGTCACTATGACTTAAACTCCGACAAAGAACTGGCTAAAGCGGTCAAATGAAAAGTTAATTATCACATTTTACACCGTATATATAGGAATGCTACCTTTTACAACCAATTAGGAAACACAAATCTTTTACAGCTAACTTCCGTCGAAGATTAACTACTGATCATTTTATTCTCCCTGATTGATTAATCGACCTACTTAGTCCTGCTAGTTGTGAACTAATTAATATTTCACAGTTCTTCAAGGTGATTGACCAAAATTACCCAGGATTGATTGATTGCTCGATTGATTGATTGATTGATTGATTGATTGATTGATTGATTGATTGATTGATTGATTGATTGATCGTTTGGTTGGATGGTTGGTTGATTGGTTGCCTGGTTGATTGGTTGATTGATTGATTGATTGATTTATTGATTGATTGTCGATAGATTGTTTACCTTATAATTGTGATCAACTGTCCCTCGACCGGAAATAGACGTTGAGATATTCCTGATAAACCGGAAGTAGATATCATTCAGGTGATTTGCTATGGATTTCCATGTTCCGGTCTCTCCTGGGGGCGGTGTGTCGGGAAGGAGGGGCGGTGTGTCGCGGAGGAGGGGAGTGTGACTCTGCTATCTCTACATCGAGACTGGAGGCTGACTGCGCTATGATCAGTTCAGAATCGCGTATCGTCTCGGCTTCCGGTGCCTAAAGCCAGTGGTCAAGTCTTTGTCGTCTTACAATCATAAACCAGACAGGCATACATATCAGCGTGATGAGACAACCGTTATATAGCTCCAAGATTTTTTATGCAACAGAGGAAACTATCAGCCCCGAAGACAACGGTGGCGATATTTTAATTTTTTTTACAGAGAAATGTCAATACATTTCCTCAGGCGGCTTCGTGCAAGCTTCGCGTTTTTCAAAATCTTTTACGATTCACTGGCAGATTGACTTGAGGCGGAATAGATCTCTCAATATCTTTCACTAGTCTCCTTGCGTCATTTCAGTTTAACGATACAGACACAATGAATGTTAGTGATGAACGTTAAGTCCCCCCTTCCCTATCCCAACCCGCATCAGCTATTACACAGATAACACAATTAGGCAGAACGGTAAATGGAATTGTTAATAGATTCTTGTCACGCCCAACCACAAATCATAGTTACATTACAGAATATCGACACATTGGGAAAAACAAGACCGATATCGCAAAAATATCCTTATGTCAAACAAGAAAGAAATAAACATAGAAACAATAAATATCAGTAATCTTGTTAAAATCAGAATTAAAAAAAAAAGAATATTAAGACAAGAAAGGCGGTATGGATTAATATATTCCTCCCATCTCATAGATTGTATCTTATTCATTGTTGGTTGAAAATAACCCAGGAACTCAAATCGTTTTCTCTTTAAAATATAAATATAAGCGAGAATGTTGTGCGCAAAATACACGAGTAGTTTAAATTCAAACTACCCCAGCTAAATGAAACAAATATCAACTGATATTATACAATTCAAGAATGATAAATTCTGAGAGATGAGGTACCTGAATATACGGATTCTCGAGTCGTTGCACTAATGACGAAAGACAATTTTGTCGATATCAGAAGCCCGATGAGAGTTATATTTTAATGAAAATAAGGAGAATCACAAATATAGATCAAATTGCATTACTTTTACGTAGGTAATCGGGATCATAAATTCTCTCTCAATTTCGTCATAAGAACTTGTTTCCGTAAAACGACCAAATATTTAACCCAATATAACTTGTAATGGCTTGATTTGAGTGTATATTGAATCCGTAGACTAGCCGAATCAGCTCCACGAGTTCGTCCGTTACATTACATAACTGCTATTATTCAAACAGAATGGGGCTAGGTTTGCTGCATACCATGTGTTAGATAGCCTTTCTGAATAAACGTTACATCATTGTGAAGCTGTCCGTCACACCAAATATGTTATGGTAGGCTGGGTTTGTTGTTTAGAGGGGTCACTACCGGGGTCCTACCAATCATCCTACCACCCAGGGGGTCGTGCAGGGAGTCACTTCAAAGACAGCTTCAGTTACCACCCTGCCCAATTCCCCTGGAGTCTGCTACACTATAACGGCTAATTTGTCAAGCGTATCGTGCCGAATCACTGAACACCGCATATCATATACACTACCTGATGAAAGCCGCTATTAGCTTTAGACTGCTGAGACAAACTGTCAGGTAGTTTGTTGATGAAACCCATTCAGCCACCAAAAAGCATACAACTGAGATATGTCACCATATCAATCATGAACAATATATAGTGAACACGAAAAATGATCCGAAAAGAATAAATGTATTTCCAACAATTACCTGTATATATGAGTATTTAGAGTTACTTGGACTCTGTCAGCCGGAAACACGGCACGGAAAACTGAATGAAACTATACAAGCTATTTAGATATTTATCTTTAGTAATGAAAGCTCTGTCAGAGAATTTAACACATATCAATTTTTATCGCACAATTTTTCAATATTTGTATAAATGTAAAGAACATAACATGGAAGTCCCATGGAAAAAAACCATACATATTTAATGACAAAGTTTGTTGAATTATACAAGTTTGATATAGTTTTCAGTAATTTGTCTGTTGTTTGTTTTTTTGGTTCTTTAGATATTTGTTTGAAAAAAAAAAAGCGTTTTTTCGTTGATCTGATACGACAGAACGCAGAAATTAAAAGAGAAGTAATCTAGATTGCTTACACATGTTGTAGATCTCCATAAGAAAAAGAATGTTTTGTGTAAGTTTTAATTTAAAGTCAGATACGTTGAAAAGGAACGGAGATATTGGCCAGGACAAACTATTTTGATTGAAAGCTATAATCTGCAGAAAAAGTTTCACGTTGCACATCTGCATATAAAGAAGAATGTTGCGTGTAAGTTTCGAAGTTATATGTTAAATATAGGAACGCAGACATGGCCCGGACAAACAATTTTGACTGAGAGCTAATTTACATAATTCCACGGGACAAGTTTGAAGTTGGATATGTGTGCATATGAAGAATAATGATGTGTGTAAGTTTCAAAGTGATGTGTTTAATAGTATAAGAGATATATTTCATAGACAAAACAAAATTAATGAAGAGTGAATTAGCATAATTTTGATGAAAATTTGCATAATTCCGCGTGAAAAGTTTTGCGTTGCAGAGAAGAAGAATGCTTTGTGTAAGTGTCTAAATATAGGCATATGTCAAATAGGGACGGAGATTTGCCCCGGGTAAACAATTTTGATTGAGCGCTTATTTAAATAATTTGGGGAGTAATTTGCATAATTCCACGAAAAAAGTTTTGGGTTGCACATTTGCATATATGGAGAAGAATGTTGTGTGTAAGTTTCAAAGTCACAGGCCATGTAAAATATGAACTGAGAATATGGCCGCAAACACAATTTCGACTGAAAGCTTATTTGCATTACCTGGGAGTAATTTGCATAATTCTGCCGAAAGGTGTTGCGTGTACCGGTAAGTTTCGAAGGCATATTTTTAAATAGGAACTGAGAAATCGTCTGGACAAACAATTTTGACAGAGGTAATTTGCATATTTTTTGGGGTAATTTGCATAATACCACGGGAAAATTTACGTTGCACATCTAGCCTACTTATGGAGAAGAATGTTGAAAGACGCACGCACGGACGGACAGTCGTAAAAAAGGCGATCTCAATATGCCCCACCTCTATAATACCTAGAGACAAGAGAGAGAGAGAGGCATAACGATATTACTTTGTTACCGAGCATGTAGAATCTTTGCATATATATATGTACATGGGTTTTTTTATGAATGCCGGATGCGGCCATGTGAGATTTTTACTGTTACAGGCCTAGATCCAGAGAGCGAAAAAACGAGAACGCGAAAGTGCAAAGCGAAAACGAGAGATTGCGAGGTAGAAACAACAAAAGTGCAAAGCGAAAACGCTAAAGTGCAAAGCGAAAACTCGAAACTGCGAGGAGATATCAACCTCGTACTTTCGAGTTTTCGCGCCGCGCACTTTCGTGTTCTCGCTTCGCACTTTTGTGTTCTCGTTGTTTCTACCTTTTCTGGAAGGTCGAAAACTCGAAAACGCGAAATAATTATTGCTCTTTCTGATAGGTCGAAAACTCGAAAACGCGAAATTAATTCCGTTCTGTCGCCTTCCGGTTTGCGGCCAGAATCTGGCGGAAACAAGGGGGATAATTAGGCAACTGGCTTGAATCGATTCACGCTTAGCTTGTTCCTTCCACACAGCACACTGAGATAAAAGTTAAGAAGGTTGTGATTGTAAGAACCTATATAGTTTTATTACAAAATTCAGACTAGCCGCACCGTGTCTCAGTCTGTGTTTTGCATTGGACTGATTAACTCCCTTCAAACTACATAAGGGAAGTTTACCCCTGGCTTCGGAGATCATCGTGTATTTTTACTCTCCATTTTCGGTTTTCTACCAAACACCGGCAATGCAAAGCCATCATAGAAGTGAGATGCCCTTTAGTTAAACACTAACCGATCAAACAAACAAAGCAACACATTTTCAAAAAAGTTCATTTAGAAAAAGTAGAATAGAATTTAAACCGTCTCATTATGTGAAGCACGACCTGTATGAGCATTAACTGTGACTTATAACAGATAATGCTTTATCAGAATATACACTCAACATAATAAAGAACAAAAACAGAACTGGAGAAAGACATTTTACTTTATTAAACAAACCATCAGCAGCAGTAAATTAACAAGAGACAAGCTTTCATATTGATATCCGTGCACTTATATTTTCAAACACTTGGAATGTTTATATAGATCATGAAATGATTCATCGGTTTTAATTATTCGACATCCCTGTGCCAGTGTGATTTATCTTTGGAAATACTTATACATACAATGAGAACATGGTAATCAAACAACACAGAAACAACATATTAAATGACAGATACATGTCTCATTCAAAACGTGTGTTTACAGAAGTGTGCTGTGTAGAAGGAACAAGCTAAACGTGCATCGATTCAAGCTAATTGTCTAATTGCCTTGCTTCCATCAGGCTGTGGGCGCAAACCGGAAGGCGAAAGAGCGAAATTAATTTCGGGTTTTCGAGTTTTCGACCTTCGACCTGATTTCTCCTTGACGTTTCGAGTTTTCGCTTTGCGTTTTCGCGTTTTCGCTTTGCACTTTCATTGTTTTTACCTCGCAATCTCGCGTTTTCGCTTTGCACTTTCGCGTTCTCGTTGTTTCGCTCTCTGGATCTAGGCCTGTAACAGTAAAAATCTCACATGGCCGCATCCGGCTTCCATAGTTTTTGTTGTTGTTTTTTTTTTGTTGCTTAATACGTACGCGGACCCTTTTTGTTGGGCTTTAAATTTCCTTTTTTTAATTTTTTATTGATATCTTAAATATGATTATTGAAATTGAAGCATCACTTATGTTGTTTGTAATAAGTATTCGACGTAAAATAAGATTTATTGTATATTGCATGTCTTGTAATCATTATCGCTATATTGCTCATGCAGGAATTAAGTTTCTATAAACCTTAACCAAAGCGATAGACTAAAGTTTATGTCTTTTCAATTGGAGTGAAATTTAAAACACGAGTCGCTTTAATATGTCATTATAGTCCAAAAGACATTATATTTTCTACACCAAAATAAAAACAACGCATATCTAGACCATTCCTGTACATTTATGAAAGCCCTTTGCACCGATTATTCTCCATTCCACAAAAATATAATGTTAATATAGTGAATATATAGTGTAGGTGAGAATTTCATAAAAGCTTGTTCTCTCTTCCAATCTAAACTAAACTATACTATTCAGTTTTCATGTAACTTATGTTCTTCTCTTTTCCACTCTAAACTATAAACTATAATATTTAATTTTCATTTAAATTTTGTTATTCGCTTTTCCAATCTGAACTAAACTATAACATTAAGTCTTCATTTAAATTATGTTATACTCTTGTCCAATCTAAACTAAAATATACTTGCAGTTTTTATTTCAATTGCATGTGTTTATAGTAAAATGATATCCGAACTGATTCAGTCTGCATGCTAAAATCTTAATCTTAAAAAAAATAATATTGGGATAATTTCACTGAAGTAGATTTCATTTTTCAGTTGAAAAATGTTGATAATATAATCTCCATAAATTTCCAATGAGATCGTTTAAATGTAGGCCTACTTTAAAAAATGAAATTAGTTTTGCATAAACAAAATAATATAACACTAAAATACAGATATAGGAATTGACCAATTTGTGCAGTATGTATTTTGATTCAGTTTAAGAATGGAGATTTCGAAACACTCCCATTTTATTATTATTTCCACATTCATTTTTTGTTTTTTGTTTTTTGAGAATGGTAACTATTTAACTTTTATTAAATTAAGATAGGTTAGATAAAAATGTATATCTATATACTGAGCTTTAACCCCCCAAGAAAGCAGTATTTATGATTTCAAAGAGATCATTATAGTACGTGAAGTAAATTGAATATAGTAAGTATATTCTGCACTATTGTCATATTTCTTTTGATTTAATTGGGACATCATAATGGATGATTTATTATAACTTCACATTGGAAATGCGACATATCATTGACAACATGCAAAAAACATGACCACGATTAAAACATGACGACGATTTGCTTATCTCGACTTCTAATGAAAAAATACTTGGTGTGTCGTTAAGTAACGATCTAGATTGGTCTTATCATGTTAATGCTATTTGCAAGAAAATCTCATCCAAATTATATATGTTACGTAAAATACGAAATTACCTTCCACGATACTCTAGAATAACTTTTTACAACTGCTCCGTTTTGCCTCACCTAGATTATTGTATTAATGTTTGGGGCCATACTTCTTTGGAAAACTGTAAACGCTTAGAGCGAT